>JAQBSW010005048.1:0-61563 GCA_029291075.1 Eudiplozoon nipponicum | reverse complement strand
TATATATATATATATATTCAATGGTCGTTTTTAACTCAGTGTCATAATGAATAATTTTGTTTACAGTTATTTGTTTTATTGCTCAATCATTATACCTAGGAAAATTCGAATGACTCAAATTTCTTTTTATTTATTTCTTTTTTGAATTGTCTTTCTGTTTCCCAATTTAGAGGGCGTCAAATGCATTCCTTCTAACGAAAATCATTTTCTATAAGAATATTTCTTAACTAAATTCTAATTTTGTTTTAAAAATTATATTTAATATTTTAAAATTTAAGCAAAAAAAAGGATAATGCGACATTTGCAGTATCATATAAATGCAACACGCGAGGTTGCTCGATTTTTCCAGTGTTTCATTAATCAAAACTGCCCTTAGGCTTTGATTAGCCTTTATATATCGTCGACTGTCATATTTATCTGTATTGCGTTATCTTTTTATGTCTAAGCGTGCTTACGCACGTGTGTGTTTGCTTGTTCGCTTTAAGTTTTATTTGAGCGTTCAAACCACCACTTTTCATCAGGGTGTTGAAATGACGTATTTTGTATTTATCTCGTCTATTACAAATGATAGTAGTAGAATCCTAAGTACTCACAAGAGCCAACATCAACGAAGATAAATTCTCTTAACTGAACAATATTCAAATTAACGGTAATCGTTGTCTTCAGTTAAATTAATTCCAAGCGACACATTGTTCTCATTCAAACATTAATTAAAGGCCTTACCTATGACGCTGTCAGGCTGATGCTTTGTGCAATAATCTAAAGGCACAACTGCTAGCAATTTGACATTAGACAGGACACAGTGCAAAGTCTAAAGGATACTTAACAATGCAATATCTTTTGTAAATTTTAGTGTACTCATTCTGTTTTCCCTTTAAAGCCTCAATTTATCGATTACGTAATATAAACCAAAGCATTATATTCAACTTTTTGCTAAATGGCATGTCAATATTTCAAATTCATTCCGAGATGCGTAAACTTTTTACAGGATCATCAAATATTAATTAAAAATTGAGAATGCATTGATTTATTTACACTGGCAGCTTATAAAAATTTATTTTTATAAGATCTTTGACATGGCCCAGGATTATATACTATTTAAATTGAAAGTAATCAATTTTAAATTCAACCTTATACACATTTGTTAAAAATTATTGTCACTGATACATTGAGGCTAAACTTACGCATTAAGCTAGTATGTTTTAGGTGTTGCGAACCTAGTAACTGTTATATATTACATTGAATGAAGTCATGCTTACCTCCAAATGTGAAAACTGATATCGATCAAGGCCAGAGTGTGTGGAGTAACAGGTGTTCAGAAATTGTTGTAATTCTCAATTTCGGTGAACTATAGCATAAATTGATATCCATCAGTTTGGTACCATGTACCGACTCGGAAACCATAGTGTTAGTACCATGTAGCTTTTCGGTACAATAACGTTGGCATCGGTAACTAACACAATAGCCATAATGTTAGTATTCTTTACAGACTCGTTATTTATATTATGTAGTGTGAGTTAGCGTTAAAGTCGCATTGTCGTAGACTTTATATGATGTTAGCTTTACTATTGCAGGTTTACACATTCATCTAGGAGATTGTACCGTACTATTATCTCACATTCTTCGACCAAATATATAGTGGTTAAAGGGCGTAATACCGGCTCCTACTGATGAGTCGCCAGTAAGCACGAAACGAATGTGTATGAGATTATACTTTCCGTTCATGCTGCCTTTGGTTTATCCTTCTGGTCACAACTGAACTAATTTGTTACTAGGTTCGCAAAACCTAATACATACTTGCATATATATTAGTTCTTCGCAAAAAGCAGTATTTAACTGTAATATATTGAATTGAATGATGTCATGCTTACCGCGAAATGTGATAACTGATATCGATGAAGGCCAGAGTGTATGGTTTAACTGGAGTAACAGGTGTTCGGAAATTGTTGTAATTCTTAATTTGGGTGAACTTTAGCATAAATTTATATCCATCAGGTTGGTATCATGTACCGACTCGGAAACCATAGTGTTAGTATCCGGTACTCATCGATTTCAAAAAAGGTATCAGTTACTAACACAATAGCCATAGTGTTAGTATCCTTTACAGACTCGGTATATATATTATATAGTGTGAGTTAGCATTGAAGTCGTATTGTCGTTGACTTTAGATTATGTTAGCTTCACTGTTACAGGTTTACACATTCGTCTAGGAGATTGTACCGTCCTATTATTCCACATTCTTCTACCAAATATATAGTGGTTAAAGGGCGTAATACCGGCTCCTACCGATGAGTCGCCAGTAAGCACGAAACGAATGTGCATGAGATTATACTTTCCGTTCATGCTGTCTTTGGTTTATCCTTCTGGTCGCAACTGAACTAATTTGTTACTAGGTTCGCAACACATAATACATACTTGCATACATATTATTTCTCCGCAAGAAACAGTATTTAATCGTATACCTAAGTTATGTGGGTCAAGATGACCATTTAACAATCGTGGAAGCTTGATTAATTTTCTTCAATCTTCGACATATATGAAGAAGAGCAAATACCTCACTTTTCTATAAGTCGTTTGAACGATGCATCTGTACTTGGAGTTATATTATCTGCTAGCCAAACTTGGTCATTTTTAATGGAAGAATTTAGACGCTTATAGTCATTTGATTACTGATTCTATGAACAGCGAAAAATAAATGCTGATGTCATCAGAAACAGTTTAGGAGCTGCCAAACCTGTCCAAAGTTAGGCAAACACATTAAATACAATCAGCTGCACTGCCTCAGGCAAGCTTCGTGTATTGAAACTTGCCGCCCTTTTCTTGTGCGGGACAATAGCTGGCACTCCTAGATCGGTAAAATATTTAATCCTTTACATTTCCAGGTGCACCGATTCTTGGCCTTGATTGATGTTTTCGCGTTTGTCCCTTCCTTTGAAAGCGTTCCATCAGCGGCTTATTTGAAAATAACGTTGGAACCAGATAGTCCGAGATATTTTTTTTCCAAATTTTTAGGAATTCATTTCCAGTCTCATCTATAGGGTTGACACCATACGCACAGGACAAAAAACAACTTGTGTCAAATGTGGTATCCTTATTAAAGACAGATCTGATTATGTTTATTTTAATTCCTAAAGTATTTTTTATTGTCTGCCCTAATGTTCGGTCTTCATACCTATTCTCTTATGCTCAAATGTATAAACAAACTTATCCACATCACCCCCTACGCACAAAATTACCTACAAACATATGTATGTACACATATATGTACTCTACCCTATGGATTGACATACACGCCTATCCATGAGGTCTCGATTTTTCAATTGCTTTTCCGGACGCGTAGAAGAATCAGCAAAATTTTTATTTTACACATATTTCTGTAATCCTCAAATTTCTGGTTTACTTAATCTCATCCTGTGTGCAATAGGTTATAGAGAGAGAGAGAGGGAGAGGTTAATAAACCTGTTGAAGGAATATATTTTTATTCTATCTTTTGTACAAGACCGAAAACGGAGCCTACACTAACGAATAGTATCTTAACCATATACAAATTTATACTCATATTCTGCATAAATTAAGTTGTTTTTTAAATAATTGTGTCAAAATCATAAACATTCCTATGTATTTATAAAAATTACCTGTAAGCAACTAAATGGGTTCCCACGAATAACTTGGAGTATATAATATATTAGCAATATCTTTTTTGTTTTTTATTTAAACATTATTATTAACTTATTTATATTTAGTCATAACCACATCTTATATATTTATATCCATTTATATATACCACTACACGCTATATCTTATGCATATATAGTTAATCATATATGCAAACATGTGTGTTCTTCCCACATCTTTTAAAAATATCTATATACCCATCATATATAAACGTGTGTACACCATATATGATATGAATATCATACAGACAACACTGTGAGTCCCTCTGCAGATAAATTATATCAGACAAAACACATTTGTAAATATTTAAATATATATTTATATAATAAAGGAACAATGGTAGCGTGGGTGGTGATAACAATTATTATAATCAAAGTTGCGATCTTGATATAAGAACCTGATCCATTAATTACTTACATATTTTAGTTTAAACTTAGAATTGCATAGTGTAGAAACGCCAATTCATCCAGTAGACCGGTTTCATCCTTACTGTCTAGAATTTGCCACGGACAGGGCTCGAACCTGGGTACGTCTGCTTCGAGCCCTGTCCGCGGCAAATTCTAGCCAGTACGTGATGAGTTCCAAATAAGGACGAATATGTAAGTAATTAATGGGTCAGGTGCTTATATCAATTTATATGTCTATGTATATACATGTCTATATATAAATTTATATATGTATCCATAAGCAAAACAATGGGTTCTTTGAAATTCAAGTACCTATTATTCACCCTGAATAAATAATATATTTTCTTAACATATATTTTTTTATAATTTAAATTCACATTTTATATGAATATATACATATGCATACATATACACATCTACACACTATATATATATATATATATATATATATATATATATATATATATAATATTTTATCTAAATCATCATTTTAGCAACCATGTGAGTTGCCCTCACATCGTATATAACAATCGAAATATTCTTCCACATATATATTGCAAATAACTAAATTAGGTGTTAAGCAACCATGTGAGTTCACCACAAGAAAATTGTATTGCCAATGTTACCTTGCCTTAAAGCTAAATTGGTCGTATTGGTGCATGTAAAAGACAAATTTGCCTCTGAATTTTTCTTAAGTAAGTATCTCCACTTGAGTTAAATCCTCCCTTTCATAAATCACCACCCTTTAATATATGTTGCTAGTTTTGGCACATTTTAGATTAATAATTTAAAAAAATTCGTTTAACGTTTTATATACATTTGTTAGTATAAACTAATCATCGCGTAATGTAGAAAATATAATGCTTCCGGTAGATTGGTTTCGTCCTTATTAGTACTTCTTTAAGAACTTTCGTGAATTTTCCACGGACAATACTGTAACGTGGGAACGTCTGCTTTGGAGTCTGGTCAGTACTTGGAAAGTTCACAGTAATGTCAAAACCAATCTACCGGATGAATTGCCTTTTATAAATATTAAAAAGCTTAGTTTAAAATGATAAATGTAGATGTAATAGTATTTGTGTTTATATTAAACTCGCAACATTGATTCAAATAATTGTTATCACAGACCGTACAATCAATGAGCGTTTTAATATATAAATGTTTAACTCAGCATCACTTCCCACTGGTAGTGTGTTTGACTGTTCTACAACAATATATTTGGATTGGCAAGTTGCAACTTTAGGTAATCTAAAGGTGTCTTTAAAGATAAAAGAAAATGTCCGTTTTTAACTGTGTTGTACATACCTATTTTATGATAAATGTAATTTTCTACACAGGATTTAGTTCTCAATTAATATCAAAAATTTAAAATAGTGGCTGAACTAAAAAACAGGGGAATGAAATATATGCAAGCAATTTGTTCGATTAAAAGCTGGTCAAATTTATAATTTGCAGCAATAAATAATTCATTTCAGCATCAAACCATAAGGAACGCTGAAGAAATGGAAAAAATTCCGAAAAAATAAAAGCCTCGAGTAGAATAATAAATAGCTAATTTAAGTGAATACATTAATCAATTATAGATCTGAATAAAAAGATAATGAGATATAAATTTCAAATTATTTTTGACAAATAGTTTGTGCTATATAGAGCTGCGGAAAATAAGTGCAAAAATATTAAAATTCTGTATACCCACCAATGTAATATGTAAAATAATGAATATGCCTTTTCTCGAATTTGAGCTATTAAATGCATTTTACATGAAAAAAATAGGAAATTATGAAATTTTTATTTATGATCAAATTCGAATGAGGTTTGGCTGCTAATTTAATTGATTTATCAGGTTATTCTGACTTTCTACGATACTTGTAAAATACTTAATAATACACAAAAACTATTCTCAAGTATGAATTAAAAAGGCATAAAATATTAAACTGAATGTGCTTGGCTTCTATCCTAACAATGGATATACTGGGGAGGTAAAAACCGGGAAATAATTTTTTTAGAAAGATAGCACGATCCACATAAATAACACAAAAAATATCTTTTAATCTAAATAGTTATTATAGAAGTAAATTAATGAAATATCGTTTTGTGTGGGGCTCAGAAAGACATATGGTAATGCAAATTCACAAATAAATTGCTTCTTTCTGCACAGTTCTGGTCAACTTTTTGCTTATGACACTATCCTCGACATACGGAATCATGCTAGCAAGCCTAATTAAAATTGAAAATAGTTTTATGTACGTCGTTTTATTGCATGACAAGATATTTTCAATTCTGGATTTAATTGTAAAATAAATATAATTTTGTACCCACCAAGTTGGTATAAGCTCCGACAAACGTGAACTAAATCTCCATATGCATCTGTCAAATATAAATTTTGAATAATTGTGAATAATGTGGGGTGTAGATTGCAGTTGGATGTTGACTTTCACACTAGATCGAGGAAGTTTAATGTAAATTTTAATTATAAACTAGTTCAGCTGCAAAATATACAAACACCGACACGGAAATCAATCTATGTTTTACAGATAAATTATTTCATTTTATTTCCCCAATAAATCAGTTGATAAATGGAGCATAAGTGCTGTGGTACAATATATTATGGTCTTAAAAGAATCATACATGGGAATAAATTTTTTGCGCATCTGAAATCTAATCAGCAGTGCATGTAAAAATTTGATACATACATTTATGTATTGTATTTTTATTAAGTGTAAACTGCATAAGAGCGGAACGTCAACTCAGCATTTTGCAGCAATGAGAGGAATTGCAACATCCGTAGATCGATACGGAGAGCACACGATTCAGAGTTAGGCAAATAATCTTTCATGTCCCTGAAGCCATGAATAGAATAAAATTTTGAGCCCCAAACCAAAAATAGGTCAAACGGCCGTTCTATCGTCACGTGGTACCTTGTGGCTTTTGCATTCAGTCTTGAATTCAAAATTGCGTGTGAAAACTGACAATCTAAGACTGATACCATGCAAACTGGGGAGTTGTAAACAAGGGGTTTAAAGCCGAGATTGTTCATTTTATGCTGTAATATAGACGAAATTTTAAAAGAAATCATCTGCTAACAAAAGATGATCTTTGAGGAGATCTCAAAGAACCTAAGATAAATGCGTTCATAGGATTAGTGATGCCTATTAAACTGTCAGTCGTCATATTGTGTACAATGTTCTCAAGACTACCTAACGGTGAGAGCCACATATTTGTTATTTTCCATATATATATATATATATATATATATATAAATATATATATATATATATATATATATATATATATATGCATTGCAGTTTTATCCTCAGTAGTCAAATTGCCGTCGTACTTTGGTAGTGATCACGGAGGTCCTTAAAGCGTCAATTCTTTTGACTGACGGTAGTTTATCTATGTTGTTTGACGACTGGTTAAATACAATGGGATTGGTGTTTAATCCATGTTAGAAAACTTCATTAAAAGATTTGATACTACCATCCGCGCAATCAATGTTTGTTTACTATGGAGGAATATTAATGTGCTAATTGGTAATTTTATGCGTGAGAATGAATTTCATGTGCTTCTTCACTTGAGTATTTCATGCGAATCAGGCCATCTTACATCCGGTGTAGTTTCTTGCATTGATTAACTGGCAGTGGACTCTTCCCTGCTACTTTGCAAGTTCATTGGTTGCTCAGCTCTATTACGCAATTGCACAATTGTTTTACTTGCCCTGTCTGTTTACCCTCATAATTGTATTCGCAATTATACTCTACAATATAAAGGCATTTGTTACGCGACAGAAAACATATTAATTGCTGGGCACTTGTTTCGCAAAACAAGGGTAATGCAAATATTACTTATATTTGTTGTTCGCAGCTCACATGAGACGACATTGTGTATAGAATTCGGTGATAATGACTCTAAAAATGATAATGAATTTCCATATTATGATCTGTGTTCGTGCCTAAACACAGAGCATTCCTCTTTAATTACTAAATGCTTTTACTAAACGAATATTTATTGGCAGGCGGTGATAAGTTCTGCCTAAATGAAGATTGCCGACTTGTCACAAACGTCAGCTTCATTAGATATTGTCTGTGGCGGAGACCTAATGTATATGCAATTGTGTATTCCGTTCAGTTCATGCTGTCTTTGGTTTATCCTTCCGGTCATATTTGAACTAATTTGTTACTAGATGCGCAAAACATAATACAAAATCAAACCGAGTGTTAATTGAGGCTGGTCTAATGGATGTGGCTAGTAAATTGTTGCTGATTTGTGCGGTTCGTAGACAGTCGACTAAACCATTCAATTGGTGAATCCTCTGAATTTTTAGACCGGGTGCTTGTTGTTTTATATAAAGATTTTCGTATTTATATATATGATAAATTTCGGGCTTTGCTAAGTTTAGAATTGAGAAATATATCAAATTGGCTGAGTGACTCGTTCCAAAAATCTGATCGGAGATAACTGATTTTCCTGACGGTGCCAGGCCTTTTGTAATCAAATTCAGAGTTAAATGTGGTCAGATTCTATTGATCAATTGCTTCTTCTTACATTAATTATATATGCTACCGCAAATAATTAAGAATTTGTAGAAAATGAATAATTTGCAATGAATTGACATTTGATCTTTGGCGTCGAACTTCATGATTCTTCGTCTGCTGAATGTTATGTTAACTTTTGAACTGAGAAAATTCTTCTTAGACAATAAATGATTGCGCGGGTGGTGGTAACAATTCTTTAAATCAAGTTTGCCAGCTTGATGTAAACACCAATCCCATTGTATTTAACTAGTCGTCGAACAAAATAAAAAAAGTTCTTCTTAGTTTGTTGCTTTGGCCGTCTTGAAATTATTGAGGCCTTTTGGTTGTATCTAAATGGTTAGTTAAGAGAAAACTGTTTAACGGTGTCCTCTGTAGCACGAATCGTAAATTGTCTGAAGTTGACATCTTTGAACCGCTCCGATAATTTGTCCATTAGCACTCTGTTCGCTAGGTTGTTAACCGAGTCTCGTTTTTGAAATTTTGACACATTACTGCGGTTAAAGTTTAGCTGCGTATTCTCGAGATATAGCGGCTATTATTCACTTTGTTATTAAACGTGTTTACTCTTATTATAAAAACTATAATGTGTAATATTCGAAGACAATGAATATTATAAATTAATAGTTAGTTCTTCTTAGGTGCATTTTTATACCCACAATTAAACAGCATTAATTCGAGTGTGGCAGTTACATGTATTAGTGGTCATTTGGCTAATTTGATAACAGTGTTCATTTTAAGTTAGTACTCTTATTTTTCTAGAACAGTCTTTTGATTTTTCTTCACACACACACATACACCTTTTCTAAGTTTATGGTAGTTGTTTTACCTGGGTAATAAGAACGTGTGCATAAAGTGTTTTCAACTTAAATGCAAAAGAAAGAACCCCAATAATTATGTATGCTGACAATACGACACTTGAATTTCATCCAAGATACATAAATAAACGACTATGCTGATGTATAATAGCCTTATAATATTTTTGTTGTGAATTAAATATTATCTACAGCATATACTTTATAAAAAAATTATACATTTTTTCTTAAAATGGAGTCTATAATAAAATCATAGCAGTTGGTTTTTGAATAAAGTTACCTTTGGGGCAGCTCTTAAATTAAAGAAGGGCCGTCCAATATATATATATATATATATATATATATATATATATGCATACATATACATACATAAGTATGTCTATGTAATATGCACATGTGTATCGTAAAAGATATAGAATCAAAACAATTAACTAGATCAGCCGCAATGCACTGACGCGTTTCGACCTTCCATGATCATCATCAGAGTACGACGGCAAACTGACTATCGAGGATCAAACCGCATTGAATATATATGGAAATCAAATTTAGATATGCGGCTCTCACCTCTAGCAGTCTTGCATACATTGAACTTGACTGGAAATGTCGGCTGCACAATTTCTATGCAGTCACGAACATTAACTGTTTGCAGCTTTCGCCACATATACATATGTAGGCAATACAATTTAACAATAATTGATTGCGCGGGTGGTGGTAACAATTCTTTAAATCAAGTTTGCGAGCTTGAAGTAAACACCAATCCCATTGTATTTAACCAGTCTTCGAACAACATAACAAAACTACCGCCAGCCGCAACGCACTGACGCGTTTCGACCTTCCATGATCATCATCAGAGTACGACGGCAAACTGACTATCGAGGATCAAACCGCATTGAATATATATGGAAATCAAATTTAGATATGCGGCTCTCACCTCTAGCAGTCTTGCATACATTGAACTTGACTGGAAATGTCGGCTGCACAATTTCTATGCAGTCACGAACATTAACTGTTTGCAGCTTTCGCCACATATACATATATAGACAATACAATTTAAACAATAATTGATTGCGCGGGTGGTGGTAACAATTCTTTAAATCAAGTTTGCGAGCTTGAAGTAAACACCAATCCCATTGTATTTAACCAGTCGTCGAACAACATAACAAAACTACCGCCAGCCGCAACGCACTGACGCGTTTCGACCTTCCATGATCATCATCAGAGTACGACGGCAAACTGACTATCGAGGATCAAACCGCATTGAATATATATGGAAATCAAATTTAGATATGCGGCTCTCACCTCTAGCAGTCTTGCATACATTGAACTTGACTGGAAATGTCGGCTGCACAATTTCTATGCAGTCACGAACATTAACTGTTTGCAGCTTTCGCCACATATACATATATAGACAATACAATTTAAACAATAATTGATTGCGCGGGTGGTGGTAACAATGCTTTAAATCAAGTTTGCGAGCTTGAAGTAAACACCAACCCCATTGTATTTAACCAGTCTTCGAACAACATAACAAAACTACCGCCAGCTGCAACGCACTGACGCGTTTCGACCTTCCATGATCATCATCAGAGTACGACGGCAAACTGACTATCGAGGATCAAACCGCATTGAATATATATGGAAATCAAATTTAGATATGCGGCTCTCACCTCTAGCAGTCTGGCATACATTGAACTTGACTGGAAATGTCGGCTGCACAATTTCTATGCAGTCACGAACATTAACTGTTTGCAGCTTTCGCCACATATACATATATAGACAATACAATTTAACAATAATTGATTGCGCGGGTGGTGGTAACAATGCTTTAAATCAAGTTTGCGAGCTTGAAGTAAACACCGACCCCATTGTATTTAACCAGTCTTCGAACAACATAACAAAACTACCGCCAGCCGCAACGCACTGACGCGTTTCGACCTTCCATGATCATCATCAGAGTACGACGGCAAACTGACTATCGAGGATCAAACCGCATTGAATATATATGGAAATCAAATTTAGATATGCGGCTCTCACCTCTAGCAGTCTTGCATACATTGAACTTGACTGGAAATGTCGGCTGCACAATTTCTATGCAGTCACGAACATTAACTGTTTGCAGCTTTCGCCACATATACATATATAGGCAATACAATTTAACAATAATTGATTGCGCGGGTGGTGGTAACAATTCTTTAAATCAAGTTTGCGAGCTTGAAGTAAACACCAATCCCATTGTATTTAACCAGTCTTCGAACAACATAACAAAACTACCGCCAGCCGCAACGCACTGACGCGTTTCGACCTTCCATGATCATCATCAGAGTACGACGGCAAACTGACTATCGAGGATCAAACCGCATTTAATATATATGGAAATCAAATTTAGATATGCGGCTCTCACCTCTAGCAGTCTTGCATACATTGAACTTGACTGGAAATGTCGGCTGCACAATTTCTATGCAGTCACGAACATTAACTGTTTGCAGCTTTCGCCACATATACATATATATACAATACAATTTAACAATAATTGATTGCGCGGGTGGTGGTAACAATGCTTTAAATCAAGTTTGCGAGCTTGAAGTGAACACCGACCCCATTGTATTTAACCAGTCTTCGAACAACATAACAAAACTACCGCCAGCCGCAACGCACTGACGCGTTTCGACCTTCCATGATCATCATCAGAGTACGACGGCAAACTGACTATCGAGGATCAAACCGCATTGAATATATATGGAAATCAAATTTAGATATGCGGCTCTCACCTCTAGCAGTCTTGCATACATTAAACTTGACTGGAAATGTCGGCTGCACAATTTCGAAGACTGGTTAAATACAATGGGGTCGATGTTTACTTCAAGCTCGCAAACTTGATTTAAAGCATTGTTACCACCACCCGCGCAATCAATTATTGTTAAATTGTATTTTCTATATATGTATATGTGGCGAAAGCTGCAAACAGTTAATGTTCGTGACTGCATAGAAATTGTGCAGCCGACATTTCCAGTCAAGTTCAATGTATGCCAGACTGCTAGAGGTGAGAGCCGCATATCTAAATTTGATTTACATATATATTCAATGCGGTTTGATCCTCGATAGTCAGTTTGCCGTCGTACCCTGATGATGACCATGGAAGGTCGAAACGCGTCAGTGCGTTGCGGATGGCGGTAGTTTTGTTATGTTGTTCGAAGACTGGTTAAATACAATGGGGTCGGTGTTTACTTCAAGCTCGCAAACTTGATTTAAACTAGATCGGCTTACGGACTCATCAAATTAATGTAAGCATTACCGCAGCTCGAATTTGAATCCGTGTACATTTGACGTACGCTTGTGAGTAATTCCCATATAAGAATGAAACCGGTCCATTATATGAATTTCTTTGGTCATCTTATATAGTTTAATATCGTAACTTCATATTTATTTACATACACACACACACACCTATATATATATATATATATATATATATAATGCTTAAACAATTTTTACGATAAATGATCGTGACACTTCCTAGTAACAGCTACAACTGGGACAACAGAAGGCTAGACAACATTTGCATAAACTTCAAAATGTCCAAATGTCAAACGTATGAATCAAAAACCGATTGCATTTGACGGGATGTAACAACAAACAATCAATGAGCTAAAATTTCGCTGGTTAAAATCACCATTTTTCAAGTATATTAACTGACCCACGGGCAAATTCTTTTAACAAACATCCTTGCAACTGTTAGTAACTTGCTGACTAATTTAAGTCCAATCCTAGTTAGAAAATAAAAAAAAACTCTTGATCGTTTTTATAATAGATATTAGTGCAACTATGATAATAAATGGGGTGTAAGCTGTATTATATTTATACATCTAGTTCATATTGTATATAGTTGAATTAAACAGGTAATAATTATAACGTTATGTACTCAACGAGAAAAGTTTGCTCTTTACCCTAAATGAAAACTTACAAATATTTCACAATAAAAAAATAATTATATATATATATATATATATATATATATATATGTAAGTAAATGTGAGTGTGTGAGAAAATATTTTAATTTAAATATTAGGTAACCGTAGGCATATGTTTATGGTTTAAATAGGTGACAGGCAATGCACAGCAGTTAATGGGAAATGAAATTCACTGGGAAAGGAGTAAAAAAGCGAATAGAATTTGTCTGCACAGACAAAAGTACAAGTTATGAGCATTCTTACTATGCAAAGATTACTCGTTATTCTAAACAACGTGAAGTAATCTAAGAAGTTTACAAAATTATTCTTGTGACTTCTTGGTGCATAGCTTGCAAGGGAACTATCCGTGAAACATACAAAACGACATTAAAAAATTCTGGCTATCAGAAATAAATTTAGAAAATAAAATAAACAGATAAATGGCCTAATTAATGCTTAGCGATTGATTGTCTATCTACACATCTGGGAATTTACTTTAACTATTTGTCTTTAATATACAGAAAACATTATAATAGTATCATGACGATGCGAAAAAAATTTATGAGTTAAAATTTTGCAAAGTTGTTATGCTTACATGTTGTCTAAAGCTAACTGTTATTGCAAAATATTTCTTCTTTTGTTTATCATTAAGGAATTTGACATACGCACGTTTAAACGAAATGGAGAACATAATCGACTGCGAGGTGGTTTCCAAAGAAACCTTTGCCAATAGTGCAGAATTAATCAGCTCTTTTCACTTTACCATCCTACAGATTTTCACTCAATCGAGTGACTCTCATTCAAATGGACGACAGTGGGAGAAATACTATCTGGCCAAGAAGAGCTTTGCCCATCAATATTTAAGTTCTAACATCGACTGTAGTTAACTCGGTGGCAACGCGTACAGGCTGTCAAATTGTAATTCTAAAACATTTCTTTAATCAACGCTTTATGCTTTTGCGAAATAAGATAATGTCACAGCGTAATATCAATCAAATACTAGCGTTGACAAGATATAACCTTGATTTTACTGTCATTTTTATTGTTTCTCATTAGAATCTCAATTTGTTAATGAAATTACTATGGGTAATAACAGTTTCCGTACGTACGTTTCTTTGAATTGTTTTAGTATTTCAAAACCATCAAATGATTTATTCTGCCTGAATACAAGAAACCGAATTAGTTGACTGGCTGTCTTGTTTTTCGTTTAAAAATAAAGCATGTCTTTCACATATTTCGTTTTCTTTCGCCGCACAATAAATACATAAATTATTATTTACGTTTGATAAAACGCACACAAAACGAAATATAACAACTAGACATTGGCTTTCATTTTTATTGACGAACTCCGCAGTAGTTATTTAAATCAGGTTTGCAAGCATGAGGCAAGAACTTATTTCACTGTGTCAAACCAGTTGCACACATTTACTGACGTGTTCCTACCTTTGATATTAATGATAAGAGTACGACAGTCATTCGAAAACATAGAGGAAAATACAATATATATATATATATATATATATATATATATATATAAATTGGCAGGCAATACAAGATTCAGAGATTGGTTTCCTTTTTTCACACTCTTTCTATGTTTACATATTATATATTTAAGGTTTTGCAAAACACAAATACTACTATCACCATTGATAATATCGCAAAAATGGCATTTGACAGGAAATTTCGATTGCGAGATTTATAAGCGGCCAAACGGAGAACGAATCTGCGGATTTTTATTCACATATAAAATTACACCAATTTAACAATCGTTGATTATTGGGGTAGTGCATAGAAATTTTACAACCGACATTTCCATTTCAGCACAATATTTCTGATTTTACTGTTGTTTAAAGCCGCACATCGAATTTTGCTTTCCTTATATATCAATTGCGATTTTATCCTGGATTGTCAGATTTCCGCGGCTCTTTGATGATGATAATGGAAGTTCGAAAGGCAACGGTAAGTGTAACTGATGTAGTAGAATTGCAATTTTGATCAACGACTGGTTAAATACAATGGGATTAGTGTTTACTTGAAGCTCACAAACTTGAATTAAATAAATTTTATCACCATCCGCGCAATAAATAATTGTTCAATTTTACTACTTACGTATATTAAGGGCGAAATCTGCAAAAAAAGTTCTTGTTCACGACTACATAGAATATCTGACGTCAACATTTTCAGTCCAGCACAAAATTTGTGAACTCAGTAGTGATTAGAGCCACATATCTAATTTTTCTTTCGAACTACATTTATTGCGGTTTGATCCTCGCTGGTCAATTTGTCTTCGTACTCTGATTATTACCATGGAAGTTCGAACCGCGTCAGTACGAATGACTGACGGTAGTATTACTATGTTGTTCGACGACTGGTAGAATTTAATAAAATTCGTGTTTGCTTCAAGCGCTCAAACTTTATTTATATAATTATTATCACCATCCGCAGAATAAATGATTGTCAAATTTTATTACCTTTATAAATATATATATATATATCTGGGGAAAGCTATATAAAACGTTCCTCACTGCATAGATAATGTGCAACCGACATTTCCAGTCTAGCACAATATTTGTAAACTTACTAGTGGTGAGAGTCGCATATCCAACTTTTCTTTTCTTAAATATGAATTGCAGGTCGATCCTCGCTGGTCAGTTTGACGTCGTTCTCTGATGATGACCCTTGATGTTCGAAACGCGTCAGTACGTGTGACGGGCGGTAGTCTTGCTATGTTGTACGACGACTGGTTAAATACAGTTTGATTGGTGTGTACTTGAGGCCGAGAAACTTGATTTAAATAATTTTTATCACCATGTAGAACCATTTTGGAAACTCTGAAGACTTGAATTTCAGATAAGCTACTTCCGATCGCGATTATTACAACAGACTATTGCCTCATAAAGTGATTAGACGTATTGAAGTTGAATGGCAGAATTTTGATGATATTATTGCTGTCAAAATGACTCAAATATTGCAAATGTCATCGAAGGCAACTCATCAAGTATACCCATTCCATATTTCTTGAGAAAGTTTTAAGCACTACCAGAATTTACTTAGCCAATGCTGCAACTGATGCACATATACTTAAAAGTTTCCCATTCCTACCGCTGCAAAACTCTGGCCCCAAAAAAACGCATTTTTCAGTTATACACAAAATTATATTTTTAATTGACTTTTCATTCAAGTTGATTACGTTTAGTAACTCTTTGAGAAGAAAATTTGCTGCTGCTCGAGACATGTTCTTGACAAATAATGACAGATATTTGACGGGTTCCCGATAGAAAGAAACCGGCTAAATAGAAGAATTTCTTTGACTCAATTGTACTACATTTATTTTATATCAACTGAGTAAATATAAGCAAAATCATGAAATGAAAATTCAATTTAATATAAAATCCTGAAGCGGCATTTTGTCTCTTCTATAATAAAAGATTGAGGATGGTAAATTGGAAATTTAGGTCGAAAGGGATGTCACATAGGCTGCAAATGAAGCGAAGTCTAGTCATAAACACAGGTTAATATATAACGGAAAATTGCATGTAGTATGGAGCGCGAGTGTCACAGTGGATAGGGTCCCAGGCTCCGAAGCAAATATGCCCCGGTTCCAACACGTTTTGCAGTATATTCTGGACAATTTTATAAAATCGCTAATAAAGAAGGAAGCCTGTCTCCTAGATGAATTATCTTAGATAATTTAGGAAATTCTTTGTTCATCTTTACAAATAAATAATATAAAACTTAGTATGAAACGTTATAAAAATATAATTTCGCAAATAGCATGGTTATGTTCGATTATGAAAGATTGTTAGAGTCTAATCAGAATATTAGGACAAAGAAGATGCCACATAGATTCTTCGTGTTGGGGACGCTAACAAAGTGTATATTGTGCCCTCAAGAATGGTGCAATAAACAGAGTCTGGTAGTCCGGTGCATGCGTGCCCCTGTTCGAATCCTGTTATGGGCAGATTTCGGACACTACTTGTAGAGTTCCCAATAACTACGAAGCCAGTCTACTGAATGAATGGTCTTTTTTCCACGATAAAATGCTTAGTTTATACTGACAAATATATGTATATAATGGCATAAGTGTTTATATCAAGATAGCAACATTGATTTAAATAAATTTTATCACCGCCCGTTCAACCAATTTTCATTTAATTATATAAATTTGCAATTCAATACCGCGTCCCCAGGTAGCGTGGTGTCTGCTTTATAATGACATTTTGGGAATGGTTAGTTGGTACTTTGGATCCAAAGGTATACCTATAGGCTCCATCCAAAGGAAAGGCTTACCAAAATACGCATTCGTTAGAATATAACTGAAAATTGTATATAATATGCGACAGGGTGGCAACAGATTACGAAGCAGATGTGCCCAGGTTCGAGCCCTGTCCGCGGCAAGCTTTGGACAGTACGTGATGAGTTCGCAAGAAGAAGGAAACCAATCTACTGTATAAATTGCTTTTGCTATTTAAATAGGCTTCGTTTATACTGGAATAAATTCAAAATCATGTTATAAATGTCCAATTTAATATCACTTCCCCAATTGGTATGCTGTCTATTCCACAATGAATGATGCGCATAGCTGGTGGTAACATCACACTGAAAGAGATTCCAGGCGAGACCCATCTGAAAGAGAGTTGATTCAAAAACATAAGTTTTTATCTAATTACATATGGCGTGATTTATGCGGTAGGGATAATGCAATATCACTTCATTAAGTGTTATGCAGTCCTCGCAATATGGAGAAATTAACGCTGTCTAGTTGGAACTTTATGTCTGAAGAGATGGCGTAAGGCTTTACCTGCACGAAAAAACCAACCAATTAACAAATGGCCTGTGGTATGCGATAGGGTGGGGCCAAGAGTAAAATCCTTGACCTAAAGCAGATATGCCTCGGTTTGATCCCCGTTCTCAGTAAATTCTGGAGAGCACTTGTTATTTTATCAATAAGAACGAAACCGATCTTCTAGGCGAATCGCCTTATCTAACTTAGCTTAGAATATTTTATATTGAAAGAATATATAATCAAATTCGACCACATATTTCAAGTTGCATATCACTTCCGACAGTGTTTTATTGTGTTCTATAATGCGAGATTGCTGATGAATAGTTGGAACTGTATGCTTAATGTGATTCCGTGTAGGCACCATTTGAATGGAAGACTAAAAAAAAGCATAAGTTAGTCTACAACTGAAAATTAGTTATAGTACGCGATAAAATCTTGCAGCTGTTATAAACCGATGTACCAAAGCAAGTGTGCTCTATTTCAATACATGTTCGCAGCATATTCTTCGCAGTACCTGGAGCGATCCTTATTAAGAAAACACCAAACTACTGGATGAATCGCCTTTACTACCTAATATTATGTTTGATTGTATATATATATATATATATATATATATATCCATATATATATATATATATATATATATATATATACCATATATACAAATAATCAAAAGTCCAGTGTCTTATTTATATGAGAGATTGGAGGTCACTAGTAAGACGCTTAGATCAAAAGAGATGCGACATTTGGCCAAATGGAAGAAAAATTTGACTAGAATTATATTAACATGTCTATGGAAATCGCGTGTTGCATGCGGCAGGAGTGGCAGAATGGATGGTTTCCCAGATTCCAGAGTAACTGATCAAGCCCCGTTCCTGGCAAATTCTGGACAGTGATTTTGAAAAGATTCAACTAAGGATGACGCCTGTCTCTTCAAGTAATGTCCAGAATTTACCGCAGCCACGGCTCGAATCTGGTCACGTTTGCTTCGGGGTCTGTGACTAACCGTTGACCTATACTGCCGCAATCTTTTCAATATTTTCAGTCACATATTAATTAATGTCTTTGGATAGCCTCATCTTTAGTTGGAGCCTGTATGCTACCTCTTTAGACCACACTACCTGGGAAAGTGTTGAATTGAAAATTTATATAAATAAACGAAATTTGGTTGTGTGGGTTGTGATAACATTTATTTAAATAAAGGTTGAGATCTTGATATAAACAACAGTACTATTATTTAAATACATTTGTCATTATTATGTTAAAAAGGAAATTAAACCAGCAGACCGGTATCGTTCTTATTGGGAACTTTTTACGTACTATTTCGAATTTTCCGTGACTGCTGCAGTCTCGGACTCTAAACACTGAGTCACTCTGCTGAATGATACACAAAATTCTCAGACATACACCAATTCATGTATTTGGTTAGCCCTTCCTTCTGGTGAAGCTTATATGACAGCTATTTAGACCAAAATTTTCAAATAGCCCACCTAAATCTTTCGTTATAGAATACAGACTATACCAGCTAAGGAAATCGTATAGAATTAAATATTTATTAATTAAGACATATACTGATTGCTCGGGCTACCATAACAAATTTTTAAATAAAGTTTGCGAGCTTGATATAAAAACAAATCACATTATGCCTACATAGTTTAGCACAAATTAAGCATAAGGTAGTTTAAATAATACAATTCATCCAGCAGACCGGTATTCTTCTTATTGAGGAATCTTTACATAATGTCCAGAAGTTGCCACGGACAGTATTCGAACCTGAACACGTCTTCTTCGGTGTATGTGACTAAATTGTGAGCCACTCTGCCGCTCGCTATACGCAATTGCCAGTCACACAATTACTCACGTATTTCATTAGCCTCTCTTTCAAGTGGAGCCTATAGAGCATCTGTTTAAACTTACATTTCAAACCAGACACCACATATCTGTCATTATAGATCAGGCATCGCAATATCTTGAAAAGTGATATAGAATTGAACATTTATTTAATGAAGCGATCATTGATTGCGCGGGCGCTGATAAGAATTTGTAAAATGTATTTCATCCATTAGACCAGTTTTGTCCTTAATGCGAACCCTTCTTGAAGTGTCCAAAGTTTTCCGCGGATCGGACACGAACCGGGACACATATGCTTCTGAATCTGAGTCTCCTTTCCCTGGTCTACACGTAACGAATACTACACGCAATCTGAAGTCAAATAATTAATTATCTTTTATAGGAAGACAATGCTAATTTATATAAATAACTCATGTAGCAAGGTGTCCGTTGTATAATCACAGACCAATGGTATTTAGTTAGAACTTTAAGTATAAAGAAACACATAATCTGTTCAATTTGAAGAAGTTGTCATCTGAAAACGGACGTTAGCATATAACTTCAAATTACGCATAGAATGCGGCACGCGTGTTATTGTGTATAGGGTTTGGAATTCCAAAACTTATGTGTTCCGATTACTTTCACGTCTGCGACAAATTCTGGGAAGTAATAGACGAATTTTTATTAAAGACGAAACCAGTAAACGTGATGAATTGCCTTTCCTATCTGGAGCAAGTTTTCGTTTTTGCAGACAAAATATATACATACACACACACACACACAAACATATATATATATATATATATATATATATATATATATATATGATAGTTTCTAATTTCACCACTTTAAAATGTAGATATATATATATATATATATATATATATATATATATATATATATCTTCTGGAATACGAGGCCTCAACAAATTAGTGTACGAACCCATGTGCAAAATAAGAAGAATTTTCTCAGATACAAGAACCGCTTCTTTCGCATTTTTCCAAGTATCTACAAATGAACATCTCTTTATATATTAATTGAAAGGCAAAACAAGATAGAAAAATGTAAACACGAGAGAGTTTGAAATAAAGGAAACAACCAATCAATTGCGTGCGTCAAAATAATTTCTGTGGGTAGCCAGATTTGTCCATTATTACGACGCTCTGCCTTAGTCAGTGCGTAGTATTTTGATTTCTGCATTTCTGCTGATATCTTTAGGCGCATATAAATGTTGTGACACACGCATTTAATTGGTTATGCCTTTATTTTACACTCTCTCTATGTTTGCATATTTCTATTTTGTTTTGCCTTTCAATTTTTACATAAAGGGATGGCCATTTGTAGATACCTGAGAAGAAAACGCGATAGAAGCGGTACTTGTATCTGAAAATGTTTCTTTTTATTTTTACTGAAAATATATATATATATATATATATATATGTATATATATATATATATATATATTTTTTTTTTAAATGCAAAACAAACATACATGTCAAGTTGGGAGAGATTATGAATTAAGGTATTTATAAGTCCTTTTCTCACATCACCTCCAGTTAAAGCTCATTAGCAGAATAAACCTGGTTAGCGTTAATCTATAGAGGTAGCTTCATGTGCGTCTAAATCATTTCTGATATAACATTTAGTAATGATATGAAATACCACGTCTGGAGAATGTGCGAGCGGAATTTTAATGATAGATTGTACAATGACATGCGTGCACTCACTATTTGAGACAAGCGTTGAAACTGCAATGTTCTTTCATTCGATTAATTAAACTTCTAGCCGATCCGCGTGCGTAATATAATCGAAAATTTACGCATATATTATGATAAATTAAATTTGAGTTCTACGTTAACGTCTGCTTCTCTTTAATTGCTGGTGAATGGAAATTTATTAACTTCGATAACAGATGTAATTTGGCTGCCTTAATGAGTGGATTAATGCTAGTTTATCCTCATTCAGCGGTTTGCGGAAAACAACATTCTCGTTAAAAGACTTTTTCCCGTGAATTAATTTCTCTTCTGGTCCTATAAACATCTTTTTCCATTTATTTGATCAGTGATTGCACGGACGGTGAAAACAATCGTTTAAATCAAGGTTGCATGATCTATTTTACCATCAATCTCATTATGTATACCTTTTTTCAGTATTAATTGTGCATCGTATGTTTGAGAGAATGAAATTAATCTAACAGACCGGTTTCGTTCCTATTGGGAACTCTTCAATAACTGTCCAGAGTTTGCCTTTAAAATGGGCCGAATCTGGGAAGGTCTACTTCGGAGTCTGTGACTCTAACCATTGAGCCACTCTGCTGCACGGCTTTACGCGATTGTCAGTCATATAATAACTCGGGATTAGTGGTACACTTTCCTTTATCGGGAGCCTACATGACGTGTCTTTAGACCTAAAAGTCCAGCTAGCCTCTTTAAATCTGTCATTGAAGGACGGGCACCGCACAAACCGGGGAAATGTTATTGAATTGATCATTTATAAAATTAAACTTTCATTCATTACAAGGGCCATGATAAAAAAAATTAAATCAGTTTTCCACATCTCTCAGTGTAAAATATGCATCGCATAAATTTAGATAATGCAAGAATCTATTTCTTTTGAGTTTCCCTTTTACAAATTGACTTGATCATTTGTCTAGGTTATCCATTAAGCAATATGTTGTTCGTTGCTTTAGTATATTTTTCGCAAGTTAAATTTGGACGAACAAATTAATGAATTCTTGAAAAACAACCGTGAACTGTAGTCAAGCTACAATGAAATGTCACGAAATTGCTATAATGCAAATAGCGTGCAGACCAAGTTAGTATATGGTAAATTGTTCAATTTAATTTACCTTTTGCACATTTCTTTAATAGTAAGCCAAAGAAAAGCGCTCTTACGTTAAACGTGTATTGTAATGCACTTTATTGAAGATTTAAATTGGTGTTCGTAGTTGCGACCTTCTGTTAAGAACAAGGAAAGAATCATCAACATAAGATATATAATGAACAGCTCTACTTCTGTCTTATTTTATTGATGTGTACTCAAGATGAAGTAAGATAATCTCATCTAATACTGGAGTTAAAGTCTCATTATCACTACACCATCAACCTATTTATGGATAAGTCCATTAAAAGGAAACTGTGCAACTATGGAACAAAGCAGAGTAAGCTTGCATAGAGTATAACCTGGGAGCAGAGATGGTCATACGCTTTCGTCTATTTCTTGAAATTTAATGTCAATAATTTATTCATTTGGAATTTTTGTAGATCAATATTTATGTCTTGTAGTCTGTTAGCAAACTAAAAGGAATCGGCAAATGAATGATTAACTTATAATTTGCGCACATTTTCCAATAAGCTAAATACACATTTCGCTAATGAATGTGATGGGAAAGTGAACATTCATAATAATGGACTCATGGAACACCATTTTGTGTTCTTCCTTAGTCCGTACGTTGTTTTTGTAAATGATAAAGATGGTATAGATTTCATATATATATATATATATATATATATATATATATATATATATGAATATATGGATAGGAAAATATTGAAATAAAATAAGAGAGGATCTCACATGGTTACTTATGTATTTATTTCGGTAAGCATATTCTATATGGTGTTTACATTTCAATAAACAAGGATGAATATTATTATCTATTTATATAAGATGTTTGACGAACTCACATGGTTGTTTATATGTTTATTTTAATATGCATTATATCTTTATATATATGAAAAGGAAAATATTTAAATAAGATGAGGGAGAAACTCACATGGTTACTTATGTATTTATTAAGGTAAACTTATTCCATATGGTGAGTAAACGTAAACATGCACGAATTGATATTATTATCTATTTATATAAGATCTGAGACCAACTTTCATGGTTGCTTAGATGTTCATTTTAATATGCATAATATATATATATATATATATATATATATATATATATATATATATATATATATATATATATATATATAATATATATATGGAAACTTAGGATGTTCGATTTAAGATGTAGAGAGGAACTCAAATGGTTCTTTTTATTTTGATTTAGATATTCATTATATATGGTGTGTAGACTTGTATATGTAGGATATTTATATATATCATATAAAATGTTGGTAGAAAATTATAAATGTAATGTTGGTATATTATGTACTCTGCGTGAAATATACGTACATATGTATATACAGATAGACATTTATATATAAGATGTTGGTATAAATAAACAAATATAAATAAATAAATAAATAAATAAATAAATAAATAAAACAATATATATATATATCACTGAGATATTTTGTTCTCAATTTGTATCGTGTGGATAAACCTTGTTGCTTATATGTTTATTTTTTGTATATTCATAGAAATGAATATGGTTTGTACACATATATTTAAATGGAGAAATAAATTTATACAGGCTTTGAGCATGAGTATAGGTTTACTTGGCTGATATCCCTTTCGTTATTACAGGCCCCATATTTGGTCTTGTCCAAACGTAAGTGTAATACTAACTTTTTTAAACAATTTTATTAGCATCACTCTCTCTATAATCGATTGCACACAGGATGAGATTAGACAAACCTGGAGTTGGGGTTTACTGCAATTTATTGAAAATGAATGTTTTGTTGAACTTTTTACATGTCTGTAAAAGTTGGTTAAAAAATCGTATATACCAATCCATACCCTTTACTTATATTTATTCTATAAATGTCAATTTAGATTAGAGTAAACATATGTACGTATAAGTTATTTTGCGTGTGTGTCTTTGTCGGCATTTTCGTGTATACATGTTAATAAGGGAGAATATTTATCAAGACCGAATATTGGGGTATACAAAAATACTTTAGGAAGTAAAATAAACATAAATAGATCTGTCCTGATTGAGGTTATCACGTTTGCCACAAGTTAATTTCACTGTGAGTATGTTGTCAACTCAGGACAGGAATTGAATTCCCCAAAAATTTAAAAAAAATTCGAGAAATCTTGTTTCAACAACATTTTTAAACAATCGGCTTATGGTCGGCTTTAGAGAGGCGGGACCAGTTATAACCCGTCAATTAACAAAAATCAAGCTGTGCACCTGGAATCAAGATTTTACCGAAATACGAGGGCTATCAATTTTCCAGCAATAGGCAATTATGGAATCAACTAGTCCGTAAATTTTATTATAATCAAGGTTGCGATCTTGATATAAGCACCTGACCCATTAATTACTTACATATGTCCGTATAAACTAAGAATTGTATAGTGTAGTAGAAAAGGCAATTCATCCAGTAGACCGGTTTCATCCTTATTGGGAACTCATCATGTACTGGCCAGAATTTGCCGCGGACAGGACTCGAACCTGGGCACCTCTGCTTCGGAATCTGGTGCTCTAACCACTGAGCCATCCTGCCGCACACTACACTGCACACAATTTTCAGTTATATAATAACTAATGTAACTTGGTTAGTCTATTTTTCCTTTAGGTGGAGCTCATATGGCATCCATTTAGACACAAAGTGTCAACTAACAATGCCCAAACTGTCATTACTGAACAGACACCACACTACATGGGGAAGTGGTATTGAAATGAACATATATATAATAAAACGAACATTGTTTGCGTGGGCGGTGAAAACAATTATAATAATTTTTTTGTTTAGTCCATAAAATGTTTATGTAAAAGGATACAGCTGTTGTTGTTATCTTTGCGACGATATAGTAAGGTGTGTTTTGGCTGATATACTACAATTTTTGCGAATCCAGTGCAATAGGAGAACATACATAGTTCCTTATACATTGATATAGATAGTTATGATATATTCAGATATGTATTAGGTGTTGCGAGCCTAGTAACAAATTAGTTCAGTTGTGACCAGAAGGATAAACCAAAGGCAGCATGATCGGAAAGTATAATCTCATGCACAGTCGTTTCATGCTTACTGGCGACTCATCAGTAGGAGCCGGTATTACGCCCTTTAACCACTGTATATTTGTTTGAAGTATGTGGGATAATGGGACGGTACAATCTCCTAGACGAATGTGTAAACCTGTAATAGTGAAGCTAACATCATGTAAAGTCTACGACAATGCGACTTCAACGCTCACTCACTGGGAAAGTTCTCCTTAGTTATTCTATTCAGCCGACGTGCAATTATTGATGCTGGTACGTCGCCTCCAAATGGTAAGTATAGGAAAACCTGCTTGACGGCATCCTCTCTAGTACGAATCTCCCGTGGTCTGAAGTTGACATCAATGAAACGCTCTGGGTAGTTGATCAATAGCAAAATTTTCCTGAGGTAGCCAAGTTCTTCCTCAATCTTGTGTTCAGAGCAGATCTTCCTGATTCTGTTTGCTAGGTTGTTTAATAAGTTTCGTTTGTGGGATTTTGGCACACTACTGTTGTAGTGAATGTATTGTCCGGTGAAAGTGGATTTTCTATATATGGCAAGTGTCAAATACCCGTTTTATTCTCGAGTGAGTTTGATGTCAAGGAAAGGAAAACTGTCGTCTTTCTCTACCTCGAGAGTGAATTTGATGTCTGGATCGACTCCATTTGCTTGTTTGAGGATTTCGAAAGGGTCTGCTGCTTCTGAGATGAACAACAAGATATCATCTACATACCTTTTGTACAGTGCGCACTGGTCAATTATACCTTTTAGGCTCGTTTTTTCCAGGTGATACATGTATACATCTGCCAGGAGGTATGTATGGTAGCATATCCGGACGTACGAATAAGCAATTGATAAGCAGAATACAGCAACTTTTGCTACAGAAATTGATTAATAAAGGCTTGGTACAGTCAGGAAAATCAGCTATTTCCGATCATATATTGGCAACGGGGCATCCTGTCAATTCGACCAATTTCACAATTCTACATAAAGCAATATCAGAAAAATTATTATTTATTTATGAAGCCCTTTATATAAAACAACAAGCACCTGACCTTAATATTCAAAAGTTTCATCAACATGATATTCTTATCGACTGGCCAAGAATGACAAAATTCAACAACAATCTACTAGTATCCAGTCAAGAACAAACAGGCCCTCGACTAGAATCAACAAACATACAATCGGATTGGCAACAAACTGAAGTGGAAATAACAGAGGCGCATACGGTGACAGAAGTTTCCAAACAATATGAGCGTTTAACACTGCAATCCACACTGGCGCTGTTACCATGTGGAAATTATAAATTTGCGCAACAAGGTGAAACGATCAACTACACTGGGAAAAATAGCACTCGTACATGTAACAGTGAACAATGCGCACAAATGGTTAATTCTCAAGCTATCAAAACAATAATGACCAGATCTCAGACATCACTTTGCAATACTGCGAGAATGACCTTTACATGCAAACACGCATACACACAAACACAAATGCATACACACTCACCAACTAGTCAAAACAAGAAACAGCAGTAAAAACGAGTCAGATTTGTTACCACTAGCATAATCAATTGAAAACCCAAAATGTATAAATATGTATGATTGTATAAGAGATGATTAGTATTCACGAAATAAATGGCCTTTATCCACTTTGTTATTAATGTGTTCTTTCTTCCTAATTATAAATATACAATTGTAACATTAAATGGCATGGACGATCATAAGAATATATATATATTTATATATATATATATATATTTGGAATATTTAAATAAGATAATCAAGGATCTCACATGGTTGCTTATATGTTTATTTAGAAGTATTATTTATTGTATTATATCTCAATACGTTTTAACGCTTTTGGATGTAGTTTGATTTGACCAGTATTACGATGATCTTACCTATATCAGAGCGGAGTATTTGGATGTCTGCATCTCCATTGATATATTTTAGCACATTTCTATTTTGCTTTGTAACTGTTTGCTGATTTGCGTATTTAAACAATACCAGTTTTGTAATATGATGGAGTAATATAGCCTCAAACCGGTGTCTTTTAATCAGTGCTTACAAGTTATATGTCAGCTGTTTGTTAAAATGAAAATTGAGATGCTACCTCAAAATCAATATTTCTATCATCTGTAGAATGCATTATATAATTTAGGACCATCGATAGTGCTTACATTCTTAGCTGATTTATTTGAATCTGTGAAAGTTTAATCTAACGTTCATCAATATCCTTCGGTACTAAACCACTTAGAATTTCAGCTTTCATAAAATTTTCAAATTTCTCCAATGTCTTTGTTTTATTTTTCTTCAATAAAGCTTGCAATAACATCAGTTATCGCATTCTTGCAAAAGACTTAGCATGGCCAGTACACAAATTTCTCACTTAATTATTGCCTGCAATACGAATTCATCTTCTTTTAACTGATAAATTATGGAATACGCTAACTTTGTAAGAAATATTCGAATTATTATAATCAAGGTTGCGGTCTTGATATAAACACCTGACCCATTAATTACTTACATATGTCAGTATAAACTAAGAATTGTATAGTGTAGAAAAGGCAATTCATCCAGTAGACCGGTTTCGTCCTTATTGGGAACTCATCAAGTACTGGCCAGAATTTGCCGCGGACAGGATACGAACCTGGGCACGTCTGCTTCGGAATCTGGTGCTCTAACCACTGAGCTATCCTGCCGCATACTACACTACACACAATTTTCAGTTATATACTAACTAATGTAACTTGGTTAGTCAATTTTTCCTTTAGGTGGAGCTCATATGGCATCCATTTAGACCCAAAGTTCCAACTAACCATGCCCAATCTGTCATTACTGAACAGACACCACATTACATGGGGAAGTGGTATTGAAATGAACATTTATATAATTAAACGAACATTGGTTGCGCGGGTGGTGATAACAATTATTATAATCAAGGTTGCGGTCTTGATATAAACACCTGACCCATTAATTACTTACATATGTCAGTATAAACTAAGAATTGTATAGTGTAGAAAAGGCAATTCATCCAGTAGACCGGTTTCGTCCTTATTGGGAACTCATCAAGTACTGGCCAGAATTTGCCGCGGACAGGATACGAACCTGGGCACGTCTGCTTCGGAATCTGGTGCTCTAACCACTGAGCTATCCTGCCGCACACTACACTACACACAATTTTCAGTTATATACTAACTAATGTAACTTGGTTAGTCAATTTTTCCTTTAGGTGGAGCTTATATGGCATCCATTTAGACCCAAAGTTCCAACTAACCATGCCCAATCTGTCATTACTGAACAGACACCACATTACATGGGGAAATGGTATTGAAATGAACATTTATATAATTAAACGAACATTGGTTGCGCGGGTGGTGATAACAATTATTATAATCAAGGTTGCGGTCTTGATATAAACACCTGACCCATTAATTACTTACATATGTCAGTATAAACTAAGAATTGTATAGTGTAGAAAAGGCAATTCATCCAGTAGACCGGTTTCGTCCTTATTGGGAACTCATCAAGTACTGGCCAGAATTTGCCGCGGACAGGATACGAACCTGGGCACGTCTGCTTCGGAATCTGGTGCTCTAACCACTGAGCTATCCTGCCGCACACTACACTACACACAATTTTCAGTTATATACTAACTAATGTAACTTGGTTAGTCAATTTTTCCTTTAGGTGGAGCTTATATGGCATCCATTTAGACCCAAAGTTCCAACTAACCATGCCCAATCTGTCATTACTGAACAGACACCACATTACATGGGGAAGTGGTATTGAAATGAACATTTATATAATTAAACGAACATTGGTTGCGCGGGTGGTGATAACATTATAATCCCAACCAACCAAACCCAGAAAGGCAATTCATCCAGTAGACCGGTTTGTCCTTATTGGGAACTCATCAAGTACTGGCCAGAATTTGCCGCGGACAGGATACGAACCTGGGCACGTCTGCTTCGGAATCTGGTGCTCTAACCACTGAGTTATTCTACCGCACACTACACTACACATAGTTTTCAGTTATATACTAACTAATGTAACTTGGTTAGTCAATTTTTCCTTTAGGTGGAGCTCATATGGCACCCATTTAGACCCAAAGTTTCAACTAACTGGCTCCACCCATCACAACCAACCCGGTGATAACAATTATAATCAAGGTTGCGGTCTTGATATAAACACCTGACCCATTAATTACTTACATATGTCAGTATAAACTAAGAATTGTATAGTGTAGAAAAGGCAATTCATCCAGTAGACCGGTTTCGTCCTTATTGGGAACTCATCAAGTACTGGCCAGAATTTGCCGCGGACAGGATACGAACCTGGGCACGTCTGCTTCGGAATCTGGTGCTCTAACCACTGAGCTATCCTGCCGCATACTACACTACACACAATTTTCAGTTATATACTAACTAATGTAACTTGGTTAGTCAATTTTTCCTTTAGGTGGAGCTCATATGGCATCCATTTAGACCCAAAGTTCCAACTAACCATGCCCAATCTGTCATTACTGAACAGACACCACATTACATGGGGAAATGGTATTGAAATGAACATTTTTATAATTAAACGAACATTGGTTGCGCGGGTGGTGATAACAATTATTATAATCAAGGTTGCGGTCTTGATATAAACACCTGACCCATTAATTACTTACATATGTCAGTATAAACTAAGAATTGTATAGTGTAGAAAAGGCAATTCATCCAGTAGACCGGTTTCGTCCTTATTGGGAACTCATCAAGTACTGGCCAGAATTTGCCGCGGACAGGATACGAACCTGGGCACGTCTGCTTCGGAATCTGGTGCTCTAACCACTGAGCTATCCTGCCGCACACTACACTACACACAATTTTCAGTTATATACTAACTAATGTAACTTGGTTAGTCAATTTTTCCTTTAGGTGGAGCTCATATGGCATCCATTTAGACCCAAAGTTCCAACTAACCATGCCCAATCTGTCATTACTGAACAGACACCACATTACATGGGGAAGTGGTATTGAAATGAACATTTATATAATTAAACGAACATTGGTTGCGCGGGTGGTGATAACAATTATTATAATCAAGGTTGCGGTCTTGATATAAACACCTGACCCATTAATTACTTACATATGTCAGTATAAACTAAGAATTGTATAGTGTAGAAAAGGCAATTCATCCAGTAGACCGGTTTCGTCCTTATTGGGAACTCATCAAGTACTGGCCAGAATTTGCCGCGGACAGGATACGAACCTGGGCACGTCTGCTTCGGAATCTGGTGCTCTAACCACTGAGCTATCCTGCCGCACACTACACTACACACAATTTTCAGTTATATACTAACTAATGTAACTTGGTTAGTCAATTTTTCCTTTAGGTGGAGCTTATATGGCATGCATTTAGACCCAAAGTTCCAACTAACCATGCCCAATCTGTCATTACTGAACAGACACCACATTACATGGGGAAATGGTATTGAAATGAACATTTATATAATTAAACGAACATTGGTTGCGCGGGTGGTGATAACAATTATTATAATCAAGGTTGCGGTCTTGATATAAACACCTGACCCATTAATTACTTACATATGTCAGTATAAACTAAGAATTGTATAGTGTAGAAAAGGCAATTCATCCAGTAGACCGGTTTCGTCCTTATTGGGAACTCATCAAGTACTGGCCAGAATTTGCCGCGGACAGGATACGAACCTGGGCACGTCTGCTTCGGAATCTGGTGCTCTAACCACTGAGCTATCCTGCCGCACACTACACTACACACAATTTTCAGTTATATACTAACTAATGTAACTTGGTTAGTCAATTTTTCCTTTAGGTGGAGCTTATATGGCATCCATTTAGACCCAAAGTTCCAACTAACCATGCCCAATCTGTCATTACTGAACAGACACCACATTACATGGGGAAATGGTATTGAAATGAACATTTATATAATTAAACGAACATTGGTTGCGCGGGTGGTGATAACAATTATTATAATCAAGGTTGCGGTCTTGATATAAACACCTGACCCATTAATTACTTACATATGTCAGTATAAACTAAGAATTGTATAGTGTAGAAAAGGCAATTCATCCAGTAGACCGGTTTCGTCCTTATTGGGAACTCATCAAGTACTGGCCAGAATTTGCCGCGGACAGGATACGAACCTGGGCACGTCTGCTTCGGAATCTGGTGCTCTAACCACTGAGCTATCCTGCCGCATACTACACTACACACAATTTTCAGTTATATACTAACTAATGTAACTTGGTTAGTCAATTTTTCCTTTAGGTGGAGCTTATATGGCATCCATTTAGACCCAAAGTTCCAACTAACCATGCCCAATCTGTCATTACTGAACAGACACCACATTACATGGGGAAATGGTATTGAAATGAACATTTATATAATTAAACGAACATTGGTTGCGCGGGTGGTGATAACAATTATTATAATCAAGGTTGCGGTCTTGATATAAACACCTGACCCATTAATTACTTACATATGTCAGTATAAACTAAGAATTGTATAGTGTAGAAAAGGCAATTCATCCAGTAGACCGGTTTCGTCCTTATTGGGAACTCATCAAGTACTGGCCAGAATTTGCCGCGGACAGGATACGAACCTGGGCACGTCTGCTTCGGAATCTGGTGCTCTAACCACTGAGCTATCCTGCCGCATACTACACTACACACAATTTTCAGTTAGCCAGTAGTATAGATATGCGCAAACTGCACACCAAATCTCCTGTGAACTGTAATTAATTAATACACTGTTGATAATGCTCCATCAACAATCACATTTTTTGCTCTGCATAATTACATCACTAGCTCATTTGGTTTCTTTAGAAGATTATTTTGGAACGCGAGCTTAAATAAAATTCATACCACTTTTCCAATAGACAAAACTAAAATGAAATTTTGTCACACGAAATAACCGTTGCTTTCTCATTTTCAACTTTCTCCTATTTGGGAAACCGCATCCTCCTTAAATGGAATTTTTGGTTAAATAGCTTTTTTTCTTGTACCAAATACGCCTGTTTCTTTTGATTTCTTTTTAAAATAATTGACTCAATCAATTGTCTATAATAGCCATTAGACATAATATATTTTGTTGCTTTAATATATTCGTTACCTTTTGAATCTGGACTAACCAATCTGTAAATTTTTGAAAAACAGACGCTAACTGTTGTTAAATTATAATGAAAAATCATGGAACTGCTATAATGCAATTAGTGTGCAGACTAGAATGGTTTATGGTAAATTGTCCTTTACAATTTGCCATTACCTTCTTTCAATTTTAGTATATCTATGAAAGACAAACAATGAGCTTGAAGGAACTTCTTAGTTGCGAACCTGGATTAATTGAAATTACCTGATCTGCGTTTTGACTAACGCAGCTTTTATTGTTCCAGTAATTTTCTTTTTGCAATATATTTCGATCTACGGTAATGTAGATCGAAATATATTGCAAAAAGAAAACTACTGGAACAATGAAGGCTGCGTTAGTCAAAACGCAGATCAGGTAAAAACAATGAGCTTTATGATACTTTGACGTAAAACTGATATCTGTATGCGCTTTATTGAAACTTTGAAGTAATATTCGTAATTAAGCCCTTTTGTGAAAGAGAAGGAAAATATATTTTCCTTGGAGAAATTTCGTGTCTTTTCAAAATATATAATCAACTTTTTGTGGCTGTTTTTCAAGAACTGACAGATTGGTCAGTCTAGATTCAAAAGGTAACGAATATACTAAAGCAACAAACTGTTTCAGATCAAATGTCTATACTACAGAATTGATTTTGTCAATTATTAAAAACGGAAATCAAAATTATCATCCCATTTAAAGGGATGCGGGTTCCCGCACGCCAGGGAAGGAATTTGAAGCGTGTAATGCAGCCAAACTACGAGTGTTATCTATGGTAACATACTCACATTTACCAGAAAATACAGAGAAGCAGCCGTTAATGACAATCTCAAATATTATTTACCAATTAAAATGCTCAAATTGTCGATTTACTTACTTAAGCCGATCGACAATACAGTTAAAAATTAAAATGAAATTACATTGCAACTTAAACGTCTATATAAAATCCAATGGTGAATACTCTTCCGCAGTTGCGCAAAAAAATTTTGTAGCCTTACACACGTGTTCTCCAGAGGAAGCATTTAGAATAACTACTAAATGCAAAAACAGAAATGAGTTAGTCAATTATGTAAAAGAAAACTGCAGTCAAATTAATGCAAAGGTAAAATGTACGTTATGGCATTGAACTTGAACTGGAGGTGATGCTCGCAAATAATTGGTTCTTTCCTTACTTCAAAATCTCTTCACGGTATCAATTACAACGTTCTTTGGCATTTCAATATATATATATATATATATATATATATATTCATTTGTAGACGTTTAAGAATAAAATGGAAATGAAACTCTTCTCGTATCTAGTAAAAAAAATAAAAAAAAAAAATATATATATATATTGAAAGGCAAAACAAACATAAAATTTAAACAGCTTCAGCGCCTTAAATAAGAGGACGACCAATCAATTGTGTGCATCATTTCTAGGTCGGGCTCAGTGCTATAATATTCTAGTTCTCCCCGCATAAATCAGGAGACGGTCTGTCTACCTATAAATTTTTGAATGTGACTAACACATTTCTGTTAATGAATTCAGTAATTATTTTAAATGCTACCGCTGGAGAACATACGTGTGAGGTGTTAACGATATTATGCAAAAATTTGGAAGAGTATTCACCATTTAATTTGCAATGTTAATTCGTTTGATTAAATAACCGTCTGGTCGGTCGGCAATTTGCGCATGTACGTTAGTAAATAATTTCTATGGCCGAACTTTTTGCTGTCTTTAATTGTTGGAAAAAAGGTAAGTGTGCTATTAAATGAACTATTTAGGTACATTGATTTCTTTTCTGCTCCTAAAAACGTCTAAAGCTTTTTATTACCAATTTTAATGACTGACTCATTATACTTTCGGGAATAACCATTAGGCATTAAATGTGAGTAAATAAATAGATGCAGAGAAAATATTCGTTGTGTTAAATATATTTTCCTTGACTTTAGAAACAAGTCGCAACAACGAACACTGCTTAAAATTTTCACTAAAACGTATAACAATATCAGTTTTACGTCGGAACATGAGAAAAAAATTTCAAGAATTGACTGACTGGTTATCCCAGATTAAAAAGGCGACAATTATACTAAGGCTAAAATCAATTTAACTTATAATGGCTTTCCTGCAAAATTGATAAAAGGGGAAATCGGGTGAAACAAACGTTTTTTAGGACTAGAAAAGAAAATAATTTACTTATACATCTCAATTAGGAGGAATTCTGTTTCTCGCAAAATGCAGAATAAAGTTGAAGCCGCGTCAAAACGCATATTCAATTCAGCTAAATTACGATTTCTATTTAAGGTAACAAATTCAAATTTATCAGAATTTAAAGAAATACGACTGTTAATGTCGAGCGCAGAAATCTACAATCATTAATTTCGCGAGTGGCGATAAAATTATTTTAAATCAATTATGCGAGTTTGAAGTAAGCATATGGCTTTACTAGAAATGGTAGAGAAAACACCTATTTATATCGACATCAAACATTATTTATTGATATACATGCGTAAGCTATGGATCAACTTAAGTAGGCCCATCAACCAGACAGTTATTTGCCAGATCAAAAAAATTACAGCTTAAACGCGTATTTTAAATAAAACGACGAGTAAAGTTCAGAAGTTGCGCAACATAAAATTGAATGCTCCATCGCATGTTCGACAGACGTGGCATTTAAGATAGTTACTACATGCAACAACAGAAATGAGTTAGCCATATTTGTTGCTGTATGGATAGACAAACTGCAATCTAATTTATGCAGGAAGCAGAAAAATAGTCTGCCAATGAGCCTAAAGTTCAGCTGACGAATGACAACGATTGGTCGTTCCTTTATTTCAGACTCAAACCTCATCTAAATTTTCTGTTACGACTGCCATTCAATATATATATATATATATATATATATATATATATATATATATATATATGTATATATATATATATATAAAGCCTGAACATTTGTAAATGAATGAGGTGAAATTCAGAAAGAAGCGGTTCTAGTATTTCGAAAAAAATTATTTTCAACTTTTCCCATTGAGAGGATGAAATAGACATACATAAACTCTTCATTTGCTGCAAAAAAGCATAACATCAAAAGTTAGTAATATAAAACTTATGGTTTCCATGATTAGTTTTAGATTAACGCATTCAATTGAAGCTGTCTGTATTAATTTAAATAATTGTTACCAACACCCGCGCAATTATTGATTGTTGAATTGGCGAAATATACAATAAGTTAATATGCGTAACTGCATAGAAATTGCGCAGCCGACATTTCCATTCCAGAAAAATTTATACGAGATTAATAGATGTGAGAGGCACATATTTAATTTTGTTTTCATTATATATGCTTGTGGTTTGATCTTCGCTTATCAGTTTGCCGTCGTACAATGATGACTAAAGAAGGTCCAAATCTGCCATTACTTGTGACCGACGGTAGTTTTGCTATGTTGTTCGACCACTTGTTACATAAAAAGGATTGTGTTTATTTGAAGCCCAAAAACTTGATTTGTAGAATTGTTACCAACACCTGGGTAATGAATGATTTTTAAATTTTATTACCTATATACATATGGCGAGAGCTGCAATAAGTTATTGTTCGTGACTGCAGAAAAATTGTGAAGCCGACATTTTCAATCAAGTATAATCTATCAGAGATTACTAGAGGTGAGATGCACATATTTAATTTTGCTTTCCATATATATTCCTTGGTGTTTGTTCCTCGCTAGTCGGTTTGCCGTCGTACTCCGATGATAATTATGATAGGTCGAAACGCGTCAGTGCGTGCGACTAGCGGTAGATTTGCTTTGTTGTTCGACGAATGGTTAAATAAAATTGGATTGGTATTTATTTCAAGCTCGCATATTTTAATTAAAGAACTTTCCGTATTCCATTTGTTTCTTTGTGTAGTTTCCTTTGATTACAAAGTGTTTAATGCATGTTCTTCAAAGTACTTAGAAACTAATTTTTTCTAAGTATAGTTGCACTCCCTGAAACTGTTCCTAGCTAGATCGCATTACATTATATTGTTTTGTGTAATAAACTTTGACTTTGTAAACAGAAGGGGATTTCTCTCAGTGTGAGGTCTGAATTCACACAAACGCTGAAAATTTTCGATCATAAATTATTTGGTCACAATCCTTTCGAATCATTTCCACTCGATGTAAAACAGCACAATTTTCACGTGAATTATACATCGTAAGACAGCACATATTTGCCAACTTTTGCATAAAAATATACTCATTTTAGAATAAATCATAATGACGAAGGTTTATTGCGTTTTAACTAACTTTAATATTTATGAATTTGACATAGCCTACGTGCTATTTTGATGTTTTAAATTATCATTCAGATATTTGATTGTTTGCTCTGTAGCTTTGATCGATAACTGTTAACGATGGCATAAGTTGTGTCATTCGAATTGTAGAATTGAATATTACACCAAAAACCACTTATGAATATTGGCATAAATCACGGTACTTCCGAATCAAAATTTGCTACAAATTTTATTATAGGCATTTGGAAGTAATGTTCTTTCAATTATAATTTATGTTAGAGATTAGAAGATTTATGGTCTCGAAATAAAAAAAGCAATCAACTTTTATGTGTGTTTGTAGAAATTGCTAATGCTTTTATGAGATTGTAATAAATAAAGCCATTAAGAAATTAAAATTTCAAAATATCTTCTTAACTTGAACAACTTATTATGTTAAATTTGAATCCCAAGAAATAACCGATATCAAGTAAATATTTCATACACACGCATACATTTGAGAATGACATTCTAAACAGATGCTATGCACACCGCTGTCTTACGTAAGCGTTGGAAAGAACGCCCAGAAATTAATTGTAATTGCAGCCAAGATCGAAATCAGAAAGAAAAATAAAAATAAGTATATATTTGTATAAGATTGCCAAGCTACTTATGAAAGATAAACTTAGCAGCAAATTAACGCAATCACCTGCACTGAACGTAATTTGTACCAGGTGACAGAAAATACTTCAATGAACTGCTACAAAAAATGCTTTTGCATGCATGCGCATCAAAACCCCATTTCTCATAAACACGCTACCACTCACCTAATTTAAATGAAAGAGTAATTACTTTTATGGAATTTTAAATTTTTTTACACCTGCATGCTTACCACATCTTCAGATGAAAGTCATTAAACTGTATAATGATTGATTAAGACCGCTTGTATTCTTAAATCTTGAAAGCAATTATGAAACAGAACTATTAAAGAAGAACGTTCTGATCTGGTCTGAACTGTAAATAAAATTTATTCACGTAATTAAAGAATAACTTAATTATCATTATGTTCAATTTGTCAAAGATTTGAACTAGTTATGTTTGATTGACTTTGCTACGAAAAGCGTTACATTTTGCAATTTATTCAGTCTATTTCAATAGGCTGCGTAAGCGTTGTAGCTATATTTTTTATAGACGAGTAGTTACAGATGATTCTGGGGGACGCAATTACAGATGTGCGTGGAACCACATCTACTCTGCGTCACATCTTCTTTTAAATATAGAGTCTTCGACTTACATTGAAAAATTTCATCAAATTCAAGAACTTTGAAATTATCTCCCAGATTTTGTAGTTTGTTGTGGACATTTCTTCATAGTTAAAGCAGTTTAAAGTATCATATCATTGCGATCGGTATATCTTATTTTTTCTTAAATTCATCGGCGTCCAACGATGTATTTTCGCAGACCAAAGTCATCGTCGTTAAACAGTTTAATTGTCATAATTGATTGAAAATCACTCACTGTCTATGTAAACGGTAAACGTTCAGTGACCACTTTTGGGTTTAATGCAATAATTTTAAAGTACGTATGATAATTATAAATTTTGGTAGCGTTGCTTTTCTTCATTTTGAGATAACATTTTATTTTCACTTTGCTATTTATCCTTAAGTAAAAGCTGATTATGTGTTTGAAGACTTTATTTCAAAAGCTTTTTTCTGATCTCTATTATCGTCAGCGGGTGAAAGTTTGGATCTTTCAAATATTGAAGAAATTTGTACTAAAAAGTTTACCTTCCAGAGGAAATCTCTAGGTAAATCTGACTTTTAAATACTTAAATGAATTTCTAAATTTAATAGACCAATTAAATTTGAATTTCTCGTGTACATACTTCTAAGTAGTTATATAATAATTATTGCGGAGTTGTGATACAATAAATAATGTTGATCGAGGCCAGAGTTTAAGGCTATTTTGAAGTAGAATATGTGTAAAATTCAACGAACATTGGTTGCGCGGGCGGTGATAAAAATTATTTAAATCAAGGTTTCGATCTTGATATAAGCACCTGACTCATTTATTACATAAATATGTCAGTATAAACTGTAGTGTTGAAAAGGCAATACTTCCAGTAGACCGGTTTCGTCCAAATTGAGAACTCATCATGTACTGGGAAGAATTTGCTGCGGATGGGGCTCAAACCTTGTCACGTCAGACGTGAAGGTGCATTGCCAAAGACTTTATACAAAATTGACTCTTTTACACATTCAGGATAGGAGATTTCACCTTTCATTTAATCCACAGTACTTCACGAAATGTATGGTGAAATTTTGACTTTAAGTCGATTCCACCTGATAAGTCTAAGTAAGCACGGGATCATACCTATTGTAAATGCTAACTTTGGTTAATACTTCTGCTCCTTTATCAAATAATTTACTACTAAATATGTAATACCTAAAACTCATTTTCTAAGATGCAGTTTCAAATATTATTTGTGTTCTCTCATTCGACTGATGCACAAGAACAAACAATTCCTAGAAAACAAATTAGATACTAATTAATAGCAATTATTCGCCTCATGTTGTATAATAATGAGCAGTGATATTGTTCAACCCAGTAATTATTAAGATTTTAAACGATTCCTTTCCTAAAGTTACTTTAACTATCCTAACGTTCTTACTCAGTTACAGTTTCTTATTTTAAACTATGGTTTGTCGGTGTTATTGCGTGCCACGGCCGAGACGCTAACATAACAGTTACCTGCTTTTCTAAACAAAATAAGAATCTAGCTATTTTTGTAGCAATCATGAGCAATTCTGGCATCATATCTTGGCACGGATTTTCGTTGAGTTAGAATCGACAAATTATCTGGATTATGTATTAGGCTTTGCACACCTAGTAAAAAATTAGTTAAAATAAAACCAGAAAGATAAACCAAAGACAGCATGAACGTAAAGTATAATCTGGTGCACATTAGTTTCGTGCTAACTGACGACTCATCAAAAGAAGCCGGTATTACGCCCTATACTCACTATATATTTGAGTAAAGAATATGGGAAAATATGACGGTACAATTTCTCAAACGAATATGTAAATCTTCATTTGTGAAGATAACTTCATGTGAAGTTTGCGACAATGCGAATTAAAAGCCAATTCATTATATATAATATATACAACGAGTCACTAATGGTTATCGACGCTATGGCTTTTGTGTCAGTACCCGATAAGAACATTATAGTATCGCAAGGTTACATAGTAACAACACTATGTTTACCGAGTCGGTACATGGTCCGAACATAATGTATTTTGAAGGTATGCTAAAGTGCACCAAAATTGAGAATTATAACTATTTCTGAACACCAGTTACACCAGAAAATCCATACATTCTGGCCTTGATCGTTATCAGTTATCGCACATCTTGTTTAGTCCACAAATTAACAGGAATTCAATTTGAATACTATCAATTGGAATAGTTTTTAACCAGGTTGGAAAATATAGCAGTTAAACCAGTAAATATATTATATATAATGTGTTGGCTTTGAAGTCGCACTGTCGAAGACTTCATATGAAGTTAGCTTCACAACTGAAGATTTATATATTCGTATGGGAGATTGCACCGTAATATTTTCCCACATTCCTCACCAAAATATATAATGGGTAAAGGGCGCAATACCGGCTCTTACTGATGAGTCGCCAATAAGCACGAGACGAAAGTGCTCGAGATTATACTTTCCATTCGTGTTGTCTTTGGTTTATCCTTCTGGTCATATTTGAACTTATTCATTACTTGATGCGCAACACTGAATACAAAATTGCATATATATTAGTTCTCCGCCACAAACAGTATCTAAATTATCTGGACATCTATACATAGAATGATACTTTCTATATTTTATATTGCATTATATAATGTCGCGCGTTAACATGTATTGATTCACAAAGAGAGCACACACAAATTTTACTGATCTAAGCAGATTTACTTACATTTGCACTGAACGATTATTCTTAGTTACTATGCCATGAAAAGTTTTCACTCTCTACCTGGAAACTGCCTGCCTGCTTCCATAGGCCGAAAAACAACTTTACATTCTAGCTGCACTTGCAACATGTGAATTGACCAACTGTTTATGGCTAACGTCCTATCGAGTATCTATTGGTGATGTTTCAGCATCCTATCGTAGCCCAGGCAGTGGTCAATTTCGCGTCGACCTATTTGTTGACATTTCACTCAGTCGGGCACATTCAAGTTAAAAATTTTATTTTAATTATTTTGATGTATGGGCAGATCGCAAACAAGTCGCAACATAGGCTTCAAATTCTGCCTAATATTAATTTATAAACATATCCGAGTGCGAAATTTTCTTTTCTTAAAATTTATAAGATAGGAATTTGATGCATTATCTATGTAATTTTGGTTACGCATTTATTATTTATAATTTAAATGGGAATTGGTTTTTATTAATCAGACAATTAGCTGGCATCTGATTGGCTGGCTATTCTATCCCATATATAAATATATATATATATATATATATATATATATATATATATATATATATATATAGCTTAGCAAGTATTTAAGTAGTTTCTCCTCGACAGACAAAGCGTTGTCTGAGCACAGACCCACAGATCTGAGCAGAGTAGGATCGTCTTTCTGCTTCTTCGTCATCAGCCTCTATTAAAAGCAGCAACGAAGGCTCCCATACAGCCATATAGCCATCAAGAAGCCACAAAATATACGCAGGATTGTCTACACAAATCGTTAAATTTGATAACAGCCCTATTTTGGGCCATTACAAAATATGTGGTGTGACTGTATAACTGAAAAAGCGAAACTTCCAAATAGCAGTCTCTTCGCCCCCAATCATATATATATATATATATATATATATATATATATAGTTTACTGTTATGGAATGTGATCGTTTTTTGATTGTAAGTATTAATCTACTATGCTGTTGAAAATTTCAAACGGGCTACAAAGAAAAGGATTTTTCCTTAACCTTCGGCAATTAAATTACTTAGAATTAAAGTGGATTAAGAATAAAAATTGGTTTAAGTACAGGAGCGATGTACGGAGTGCCCAAACTTAAAGATGTTTTCCTTTGGAAAAATTACCATAATTAATCAATTTCGTTGCTATATGAACAATGAAAATAATAAGTTCGGGAACTTGAACAATGGCGGTAACTGCTTGAAACATTTTTGGTTGCTTACCGATTTGTGATGGTTTACAAAATTCAGGTTATAAATTTTGGAAAAACGGCTCCATTTTGTGGTGATATGTTTGCTTTAAAATGTTTTGCTTAAAAAACGTTTACTATTCTAGTTCAGCTATTAGATACACACATGATTTAGTATTGGGTCTGATTTCATAAACAGATAGAAGGTGAGGCAATGTGGAACCATCAGTCTACAGTGTTACAGGAGAGATTTTCCCAGGCCATCTTGACTTCATAACATTAAAGGGAAATACATTTAAGTGCTTACAAACTATAAGTTATGCTGATGAAATTTTTACTTTTTCATAAAAGCAAGTCGCTGTAGCAAAATTTGCTAGAATACATCATTTTAGTCCTTACGTCAGAACATGAGAAGGTCAATTGTCTTCCCTTCTTGGAAGTGCTACTAAAAATACTTTAATGGTAAATTAAAAAGATCTATCTGTCATTAACCAACATGTTCGGTACAATATATAAACTATAGCAGTTTTGTGCTATTACTATATAAATTTGCATCTGTTCGCGGCTGATTTTCAGAAACGAATAAAGTCGTTAGTCCATATTTAAAATATGGCGAAAAAATATAGCAGAATATAAATTACAGCCTAACAGTTGTCCTGGAAAATTGACTGAGTTAATGAACAAATTTAGACATCCAAAGAAACAGACGAATATAGGATCAGACAAAGAGACATCTACTTACGCATTGCATTGGATATGGACGCTCATTCTCCAATGACGTAGAAAAAATTAGTAATGGAGTTAGCATTAAAATTGACTGGAATTAAACAACATAAATTATTAAACAGTCAGTGAATGCGTGGGTGGTAGTAACAATTATTAAATCAAAATTACGAGCTTGAAGTAAGCATCAATCCCATTGTATTTAACCAGTAGTGGAACAACATAGTACGTGTGACTGACTGTAGTTTTTCTATGTTGTTCGACGTCTAGTTAAATAAAAATGAGATTGGTGTTTATTTCTTGGTGGCAAACTTGATTTTCGTAAGTTATATTTGGTTGCGCATATGGCCTTACTAGAAACGATAGAAAAACAGTTGTTTATGTGGACCTCAAATGTTATTTATTAATGTACATTCGTAAGTGGTCTATCAGCTTACGTAGACCGAGACGTTTAATTATTGAAGTAAAAGAATATGCATGTTACACGCCTGTGTTAGGCCAAATGGTTAATCAAAGACTTAAATTATGCTACAAAGTAAAGATACCTCGAGCATTAATAGCATTAGGTTAGCAGATTTTGAATCGTTAAAGCTAAACTCGTTTCACTCCGATTTATGCCAGCTCAAGAAACATGTTTTGGGGTTGAACCATTCTCAGTTTCAAATTTATTTCGGTTAAACTTTTCATATATATAATAATTGTTAGTTTGTAGATGCTTGAGGGAACAACAGTTTCTGCATCTGTGAAGGTATATTTTTTATCCTTGAACTTAAGATTGGTATTCATATATGTGAAAAATAAAGTAAAGCTGATACTTCTAATACTACTATAACTACTACTGCTGCGGCTAATACTACTACTAATATTCCTATGGTTATTATCCCTACTACTAATACAATGATTACTAATACTACCTTTACTACTTCTACTGCTATTAATACTACTACTAGTAGTAATACAATTAATACTACTGCTGTGGTTACAACCGCTACTACTACTATTGCTACTCTACTACAATTACTACTTTTAATAATTCTAGTATTAGTACTACTGTTTCGGCTACTAATACTACTACCACTAATAATATTTCTACAAAAACTAAAACAACAATAACAACTACTACTAACAATACAAAAAGTACTAATTCTACTACTATTACTACTAATACTACATCTACTACTACTTGTCCAATAACTACTATTACTACTATTTAAGCTTCTTCTACTACTATTAGTAATACTCTAACAACTTCTAATATATGCATTGTCTTGTAAAAATCATTTTCAGAATGGGAGGCCCATCCACTGTATGAAGAGTCTAATTTAATTAAAGTGAACGCTGAATAGCCGCGCTTTGCGACGCCAAGCGGAGATGATTGTATATGATATTAGCATTCAGATTATAACGGACTATTGTTCCGTCCTCGTTGAATTACCTTATCTTAACTATAATTATATTGCAGAATTATAAATTTATTAGCATTTCCAACCTTATTATCAATGAAAATTGCAGGTTAACTTTGTACAATCATTACCCGTTTTTTTAGGAACATACTATTGACAGCAACGTTTCGTAGGCGTTCTGAAGATTAATTATTTTGATAAAAGTTAAATAATTAGTTACATTAAATTCCCATCAGCACTTCGGAGTGTTAACTTTGTACATAGAAAATAATAATTGATGAAATCTGGGCCGTTTTTTTAAACTTTTACCATTTGAATAATAGATTCATCATGCAGCAGATTGCAAATTAACCGATGATTTCTCCGTTGTAGTCAAACTGATTACAGAAAAGTTCATATATATCATTTATTGATTGCTATTTGATCCTCTCACCTTGCCGTTGGTAATCAACACGCTCGGAAACTGTATTCTTAAAAAGTTTTGGCAAACCTAAATATCTACTTTATGTATTTGCAGGCGTAAAATATAACTAAGTGTTCGACTAAACCAGTTTGAAGACTAATAATATTATATTACTAGAAAAACTCTGTCGGCTTCTTTTACCACAGGCACTAACACTGCCTAGGTTACTATTGCTTCTAACTTGGTTAAAATGTTAATAAAATTAATAGTGTCCACATTGAATTTGTTGTAAATGATAGACTAAGCTAACTGCGTCTATAAATACTGTTTTTATCTATTGATACAACTTTCTACGCTACCTCTGCTACAGGTACAACGACTGCTTTAATCGCTATTGCTTCCAACGAGGAGGATTAAACCACATGTGCTTGCTAATACTACTAGTACTCTACATAAAATTCTGCGTCTTCTACTAATAGTACCACTACTGCTTCAACTGCTATTGTTTCCATCATGTTTAAAAAAACTATTCCAATTGCTAGTGCTCAAATAAAATTCCTGTTAATTGGTAGACTAAGCATAATGCGTGATAAATGATAACGGCCAAGATCAGTGTGTATGGATTTTCTGTTGTAAAATGTGTTCAGAAATATTTATAATTCTCAATTTTGATGAACTTTAGCATACATTGAAATCCATCGTGATGGTACCATGTATGGACTCGGCAACCATAGAGTCGATAAAAAAGGTAATTCGGGTTCCATGATATTGATATCGGGTACTGACTCAAGAGCCATATTGTTGGTATCATTTGAATACCCGGTATATTATATATATATATATATATATATATATATATATATATATATATTATTTTATAATAGTCCATTCCTTTTTAATTTAACAGTATTCTTATAATTAGGAAAACACAAATAACAAAGTGGATAAAGGCCATTTATTTCGTGAATACTAATCATCTATTATACAATCATACATATTTATACATTTTGGGTTTTCAATTTGATTATGATAGTGGTAACAAATCTGACTCGTTTTTACTGCTGTTTCTTGTTTTGGCTAGTTGGTGAGTGTGTATGCGTTTGTGTTTGTGTGTATGCGTGTTTGCATGTAAAGGTCATTCTCGCAGTATTGCGAAGTGATGTCTGAGATCTGGTCATTATTGTTTTGATAGCTTGAGAATTAACCATTTGTGCGCATTGTTCACTGTTACATATACAAGTGCTATTTTTCCCATTATAGTCGATCGTTTCACTTCGTTGCGCAAAGTTTTCGTTTTCACGTGGTAACAACGCCAGTGTTGATTGTAGTGTTAAACGCTCACATTGTTTGGAGACTTCTATCATCTTATGCGCCTCTGTTATTTCCACTTCAGTTTGTTGCCAATCCGATTGTACATTTGTTGATTCTAGTCTAGGGCCTGTTTGCTCTTGGCTGGATACTAGTAGATTGTTGTTGAATTTTGTTATTCTTCGCCAGTCGATAATAATATCATATTGATGAAACTTTTGAATATTAAGGTCAGGTGCTTATTGTTTTATGTAAAGGGAATCATAAATAAATAATAACTTTTCTGAATTTGCTTTATGTAGAATTGTGAAATTGGTCGAATTGACAGGGTGCCCCGTTGCCAATATATGATCGGAAATGCTGATTTTCCTGACGGTGGCAAGCCTTTGTTAATCAATTTCTGTGGCAAATGTTGCTGGATTCTGCTTATCAATTGCTTCTTCGTACGTCCGATATATGTGCTACCGCACATACATGAGAATTTGTAGACTATGAATGATTTGGAGAGAATTGGCAATTGATCTTTGGCATCCAACCTCATGATTCTCTGTGTACTAAATGTCATATTAACTTTAACACTGGGAAAGTTGTCCTTAGTTATTCTATTCAGCCGCCGTGCAATTATTGAGGCTGGTACGTCGCCTCTAAATGGTAAGTTTAGGAAAACCTGCTTGCCGATATCCTCTCTAGTACGAATCTGCCGTGGTCTGATGTTGACATCAATGAAACGCTCTAGGTAGTTGTTCATTAGCAAAATTTTCCTGAAGTAGCCCAGTTCTTCCTCAATCTTGTGTTCGACCAATTTCACAATTCTACATAAAGCAAAATCAGAAAAATTATTATTTATCTACGAAGCTCTTTACATAAAACAATAAGCACCTGACCTTAATATTCAAAAGTTTCATCAACATGATATTCTTATCGACTGGCCAAGAATAACAAAATTCAACAACAATATACTAGTATCCAGCCAAGAACAAACAGGCCCTCGACTAGAATCAACAAACTACAACGTTGGCACAACTGAAGTGGAAATAACAGAGGCGCATACGATGACAGAAGTCTCCAAACAATGTGAGCGTTTAACACTGCAATCCACACTGGCGCTGTTACCATGTGAAAACGACAACTTTGCGCAACAGGTGAAACGATCAACTATACTGGGAAAAATAGCACTTGTATATGTAACAGTGAACAATGCGCACAAATGGTTAGTTCTCAAGCTATCAAAACAATAATGACCAGATCTCAGACATCACTTTGCAATACTGCGAGAATGACCTTTACATGCAAACACGCATACCACAAACACAAACGCATACACACTCACCAACTAGCCAAAACAAGAAACAGAAGTAAAAACGAGTCAGATTTGTTACCACTAGCATAATCAATTGAAAACCCAAAATGTATAAATATGTATGATTGTATAAGAGATGATTAGTATTCACGAAATAAATGGCCTTTATCCACTTTGTTATTTGTGTTTTCCTAATTATAAGAATATATATATATATATATATATATATATATATATATATATATATATATATTTAAGATATGAATACTAAGCACACAGTAAAATTTTGTAGGATTTGGAGGATACGCGGAATTCAGAAGCAACATGTTTTTTTAACTTATATTCCTTTGCGATTCGTGTATTTTGGCGATTCGTCAGAAGAAACCGGCCTATAGTCTTAAACCGCTTTACCTTTATGCAGCTAATATGAAACACGTTTTCAGTTCCGTCGCATACAAGTATCCAAATTTACCATATAAAATTATTCACAGCGCGAGTTTACAGTGCACTTACTATTTATAGTAATTTCCAATGTTTTAAAGGATGCCAGCAGCATGTTGATGGACCCCTTGTATTGGAATAAAAGTTTCGTATTCCGGCTTCAATCATAGTTAGTTATCACATGCTATTGATGAAAATTTATTAATATATAAGGAAGTCCCCATTAATTAGTAAACAAAGGCTGATTTTTCGCGAATTATCCTATTACACTTTGTGCACATAAGCATAGAGTTTATAAATAAAGCAGTCCTTAATTTATCACGATGTTTGTAATATTTTAAGAAAGGACATGAACGGGTACATTCAAAGTGGGATGCTTCAATGCCTCATTAGCGTTATTTTGTCAACATAAATAAAATAGAATTGCCTTTTTCCTAAATGAGGCAAAATCTCGTCCCATAAACAAATATAAAACACAGCGATATGCTTGTCTCTAAGACTTTTTACACGACAAATCCCAATTGTATAGCATTCAACCGCGCTACGAAAACGCGTGATTAGCATATCTGGACGCATTATATCCTTGCGGGAAGAATCAAGTTTACGAGAATAACCAATATATCATAAGAGTATATTGCATAATCCCGAAATATTTACGAGTAATTGTACGCATATGTGTTATTTATTTGTAATACAGTTTGTCAGTTGTGCGTCTGTACAAATAATGCCTAACTATGGATGTCCGATTGTGTACAATTTGGCAAAATTATTGCAAAACAATTTTTTTGTCAGAAAATGCGAAATAACTTAGCCTCTACGCAAAAGTTTGAGACGCATGAACATGATCAACTCGGAATTTTGTTTGGTGTTACGGAAAGTAAAACGTATGCGAGATGACAAAAGGCAAGATTAGCCTACCCAATTCTGCTTTCCTGATATATGCAGTTAACACTTTTGCTATGATGATGATCAAAGAAGGTCGAAACGCGTGGATAAATACGACTGACGTTAGTTTTTCTATGTTCTGCGAGTGGTTAAATAAAATACCACTGGCGTATGCGCGGATCCCACAAACTCTATTTAAATAAATGTTATTACCACTCGCACATTAAATTGTTTTTAAACTGTATACCTTGTTTAGATGTGCCAAAAGCCTCAGAAAGTAAATATTTGTAATAAAAAATAAATTGTGAAGCCAACATTTCCAGTCACGTAAAATGTACGCAAGAATGCTAGAGATGCGTGTCGCCTATCCAGTTTTGCTTTCTTTATATTTGAATTGCAGTTTGATCCTCACTAGACAGTTTGACATCATGCTTTGATGATAATCATAGAAGGCTGGAACGTATCAGCTCATATGACTGACGATAGTCTAGCAATGCAGCTTGACATGTCAAATAAAATGGTATTGTGTTTATATGAAGTGTGAAAAAATTGATTTACCCAAATTTAATTGCCTCTCCTGAAGTCAATTATGGTTAAATTGAATCCGTTAATTGGATGTGCAGAAAGCTTCAGAACGTTAATTTTAATAACTACATAAATACTTTGAAGCCGACATTTCCAGTCAATTACAATTTATGCGAGATTGATATTGTAATTTTTTTTCTTTACTTATATATGCATTGCTGTTTGATCTACATTAGTAAGTTTGCCGTATGCTCTTAACCCGATATCAGTAAGTATGTATTTGGTTTTGCGAACCTAGTAAAAAATTAGTTCAGTTGTGACCAGAAAGATAAATCAAAGAGAGCATGAACGGAAAGTATAATCTCATGCACATTGGTGTCGTGCTTACTGGCGACTCATCAGTAGAAGCCGGTTTTATGCCCTTTAACCACTATATTAGGTCAAGAAATGTAGGATAATTGGACGGTACAATCTCCTAGACGAATGTGTAAACCTATAGTAGTGAAGCTAACATCATATAAAGTCTTAAAAATGCGACTTCAACGCTAATTCACTTATATATAAAATATATATATATATATATATATATATATATATATATATATATATATATATATATATACCGAGTCTGGAAATAATACTAACAGTAATACCTGTTGTGTTAGTAACCGATACCAACATTATTGTACCGAAAAGGTACATGGTACTAACACTATGTTTTCCGAGTCGGTACATGGTACTAATATGATGGATATCAATGTATGCTATAGTTCACCGAAATAGATAATGACAAATATTAATGAACACATGTTACTCCAGTAAATCCATACACTCTGGCCTTCATCGATATCAGTTATCACAATTCGCATTAAGCATGACATCATTCAACAGTTAAATACTGTTTGGTGCGGAGAACTAATATATATGCAAGTATGTATTAGGTGTTGCGATCAAGGCCAGAGTGTATGGATTTACTGGTGTTCAGATATAGTTGTAATTCTCTATTACTGTGAACTATAGCATACTTTGATATCCATCAGGTTGGTACCATGTACTGACACGAAACACATAGTGTTAGTACTATGTACCTTTTCGTTACAATAATGTTGGTATCGGTTACTAACGCAATATCCATAGTGTTAGTATCCTTTACAGACTCGGTATATACATTATATAGAGTGAGTTAGCTTTGAAGTCGCATTGTCGAGACTTTATATGATGTTAGATTCACTACTGCAGGTTTACACATCCGTCTAGGATATTGTACCGTCCTATTATCCCACATTCTTCACTCAAATATATAGTGGTTAATAGTCGTAATACCGGCTCCTAGTGATGTGTCGCCAATAAGCACGAAACGAATGTGCATGAGATTATACTTTCCGTTCATGCTGTCTTTGGTTTATCTTTCTGGTCACAACTGATCTAATTTGTTTCTAGTTTCGTAACACTTAATACATTCTTGCATATTTATTAGTTCTCCGCAACAAACAGTATTTGACGTTATCAGCAGTTCGAAACGCGTCGGAACGTATGAATTACGGTTGTTTTTCTATGCTGTGGGACCAAAATTTCCAGTCGAGTGAAATTTATGCGAGAGAGCAAGAAGACAGCGCCGCAAATCCAGTTTTATTTTTCTTGTCTAGGCATGGCGATTTGACCCTCGTTAGTCAACTTGCTGTCGTGCTCTTGTGGAGGCCTTGGAAATTAGGAACGTGTTACTATTTGTGAATTTCAACGAAGCATGTATTTTAATCTTAATCAATTCTTGGTGTAAAAGCGCGTTACTGCTGCATTTGCCTTAAATATATATAGAATATATAATTTCTTAATAGGCTCGGAGGGTAAATCAAATCCAGCTTTTAAGATAGGCTTAAGCCCACGACGATATATGTTTTTTGACCGTTAACTAAATATATTCTTACTCAAATTATATGGGGTAAATGAACAGCGAAGCTTCATTGATTAAACAATCAATGATTGCACGGGTGGTGGAAAAAAAATATTTAAATCAAGTTTGCGGGCTTGAAGTAAACACCAATACAATTGTATTTAACAAGCCGTCGAACAACAGAAACTAACTACCGTCAGTCACACGTTCTAATGCGTTGCGATCTTCCGTGATCATCATCAGTGTACGACGAAAAACTAACTAGCAGGATTAAACAGCATTGCATATATATATATATATATATATATATATATATATATATATATATATATATATTGAAAGCAAAATTAGAAAGACGGCTCTCACTTCCAGTAGTCTCGCTTACATTGTACATAGCCACTCAGTTTGTTATTATATGAGAAGAATATTAGAAAGAAACGTTTATTATATCTGCTAAATTGAGTTTTTATTTTTGCACACGGAAAGGGTACTATGAAATAAATGAAAAATATAAATAAATGAATAAATATATATATATATGAACAAACAAATAAATAATTATAATCGTTAGAAAATTAAGCGTATAAAATATATTCTGCGTTCGGCTCTTGTGTTTAAATACTATGAAGCTAACTTAGTTTTGATCACTTCCTCCACCAAAGGTTTACACCAAATCTGATAGACAAAATTCCACTGGAATCTGCAGATATATTTACCTACATTTATAATTGTACTTATGGGTATTCATAGTTTTGCAGAAGCATTTGAAGATTGAATTTTCGCGTGTCGGAGAAAATACCAACTTAGCGTGCAAAAAATAAGATTGATGCGATACATACCTCGATAACTAAATCCGTTTTGACCTGTAACAAAAACTACATACAAAAAATTCGTTTTTAATTAAAATTATGTCTTGGTGTGTGAGTATGCTTCGCTATTTAGAGGCTGAGGCAATAACCAGACGTCTTAGATTATGAAAAAAATATGCAAGTATGTATTAGGTGTTGCGAAACTATTTAACTGTTATATTATGAAAAAATATCATTCTTTGTGCTATAGCAGTATCATGGGGCTTTCCCAGTGTCATGAGCGACAGTTTAGTGATATCTTTTTTTCTATTTGCAAATTATAGACTAGTATATGTATTTGTTACGCGTACTGCTTTTGTTTACGATTTTTCTATATAATTAGGTAATATATATATATATATATATATATATGTTGTCGGTATTAACATAACGATATTTCATACGATGGCAAATTGAATTCATCAAATAGACTTGGTTCCGACTTATTGGGCACTTATCCAGTACTTGCAAACTTTTTCCCGCCTAGACTTCGATCTTGGGCGTATATAATTTGGAGTAATTTTTATTATACCACAGCGAAATCTAAGCCTCGCCCCACATATACTTTTCAGTCATTTACCCAATTATATCTTTAGTCAGTCTTTCCTTGCCTAGAAAACTAGTTGGCTTAGCTTTCAAACTAATTTTTCAACTAGTCAACCTAGAGCTGCCAATAAAGCCCAGGCGCCATGCAACCTGATGAAGTTATATTGATTTAGATGTGTCATAGCAGTATTTCTTATAAAGAAAGTTAATATTGCATACGATTGAAAATTTAATTCATCTGTTAGTTCAAAGTATTGGGCGACTACTATTCAACCACCAAAATTCGCCACATCGTATTTTAGCCGTTTCGTCTAAGTCTTCTGACTTCTATAGTGTAGTCTCATTTGTTTCTTCCGTTAGTAAAGATAAAAAATTCCAGCTGGAAAGTATGCGCAGCTCCTATGTAGAATTCAAGACAATCAAGTAACGTTATTTATTATAATATTTTAGAAAATAAAGTATAAATATTTTCGGCTTTTATAGCCTCATTTTAATACTCTTATTTAAAGGCATTCTCAATAAACAGTGTCAAGATAAAAATAAAACGGTTACAATTTTAGCATATCAGTCAAAATTTGAAATAATAGAAACCTTTTTGTGGACTCTACGAAACATATTTTCTTCCTCTATGAAATTCATACCATCAGATTGATGTAAATAATCCATGAATTAATAAACTGATGGTATACATAATATACGCATAAAATTTCCAAGCTCGAATAGGAAAAACAAATTACACAGTTTATAAAGCGTATTGCATTATGGGTTTCACGCGCAGCACATAAAAATACAACTGCCTATTTGGTTTACAGTAAATATAACTAAATAATTTCTACCGCTAATGACCACCTTGGTCAGAAGAAACAACACACCTAAAATCTTAAACAGATATATACATATAATCCAAATTTCAAGAGGAAAAACATATGTAAACCCATTACCCCGATGAAGATGAGAGCTAGATAGTCAATCCTCTGTGTGTTTGCACTACTATACGCCGATTTAAATAGGCAGTCAGGTGTGTTTATTTGCACAAATACCACAGGTTTCGTATGCATTCGACACTTATCAGGTATGGTCAGGATTGCCACGACCATGGCTCAATTGGTGTCTAAATTTATTAGAAGTAAGGCAGCTCATTCACGGCGCAATCCGAGCCACGCATTACTTTAAATTTGCGGTCATATACGAGCTGACGGTTTAGGTAAGAATTGTTGAGAAATAGGCTCAATCGGAAAGAAAGATGTGAATGTACATTTTGTTCGGTAGATGTAGAATTTGTGCTGACATCTATTGTTCTTGAGTTGTTTTACGAACCGAATAAGCCGGGAAAATGACAAGTTATAGAATTTTAAATATGTAAAACTAATAATCGTATATATATATATATATATATATATATATACACATATATATATATATATATATATATATATATTGCCGGAATAAATTAACATTGCACACGGTAGAAAATCATTTCATTAAATTGACCTGTTTCATCCTCATTTAGAACCCGTCAAAACTTGTCCAGAATTTGTCGCGGACTTAATTCGAAAACAAGCACATTTGCTTTGTAATTTGATAATTTAACTACTTTGTCGCTCCTGCTGTGCGCTACACGAAATTTTATGTCATATATCAGCTTGATTATAGTTAGACATTACTTCGGGTGGAACGTCTTTTGAATCTTTTAAAACCCGAAGTTCTAGCTAGCTATTCCTAATCTATGTCGATACAAAGCACAGCATGCCACATTGAGAAATTGAATTGAATTTTAAACTAATGTGAATATTATTATTAGATATATGTTGTCAATTTAGACTAAGCATTGCATCAGATAAGAATGGAAATTTTGGAATTAAATGTCTCTTTTTATAAAAATGAATATCATAAGAGCAATGTCGTTAAATGTGATAAACCGACTTAAAATTCGATAGCTATAATATGAAGCTTATATATATATATATTTAAAAAATATATATATTATTTATTATGTCTACTGACTTCGAATGTTATTAATGTGTTCTTTCTTCCTAATTAGAAATATATATATATATATATATATATATATATATATATATATATATATATATATATAAAGAAGCATATTTTTTAAAGATAAGAAATCACATTTTAATTAAAAAATGAATGTTTCTAGCGGATAATGGCATGTTTAATTAGATAATACTCAATTACACATTACAATCTTTTAGTAACACATATTTTTGGTTTTCATTTAATTAACTGAACGACAAATAGTCTGCTTGTATGTATTAGGTGTTGCGAACCTAGTAACAAATTAGTTCAGTTGTGACCAGAAGGGTAAACCAAAGGCAGCATGAACGGAAAGTATAATCTCATGCACATTCGTTTCGTGCTACTGGCGACTCATCAGTAGGAGCCGGTATTACGCCCTTTAACCACTATATATTTGGTAGAAGAATGTGGAATAATAGGACGGTACAATCTCCACATTCTTCTACCAAATATATAGTGGTTAAAGGGCGTAATACCGGCTCCTACTGATGAGTCGCCAGTAAGCACGAAACGAATGTGCATGAGATTAAACTTTCCGTTCATGCTGCCTTTGGTTTATCCTTCTGGTCACGACTGAACTAATTTGTTACTAGGTTCGCAACACCTAATACATACTTGCATATATATTAGCTCTTCGCAACAAATAGTATATAACTGTAAATAGTCTGCTTTCCTGTTTTAAATCTAATACTTATTTGTGATTTATTTCTTGTTTATTTGTGAGTACATGTGGGTATGTGTCTGTGCGCGTATGTCTATGTTTTTCCTGTGCATAGGAGGTTATATTTTCTCGTCATGCCGACTGGTTTATCCTTCTGGTCACATTTGAACTAATTTGTTTCCAGGTGTGCAACACCTAATACATTATTTCCTGGTTGTTGTGGATTAACATGCAATCTTGCTTTTGCATTACTGGCTATTGCGTATAGGGATGTTTTCTCTATGAATGTTGTCTTTCGTTTCGTATTTTCAATGAGTTTAATTTTGTCACTCTAATAATAGTGCAGGTTGTGCAGTTTGTAATGTTCATCACTCATCATTTTGTGCAATTTCTGTCTCCGCATGACACTCAGATAATTGTCGAATTAATTCTTCCTCAACTTTAAATTTGAACGAAAACAAATTCAATGCCCTGACAATAAGTTACAGTAATTTTCAGTCAAAATCAAATTGAAAAGTAAACAAAAATCTTCACAAGACATCTGGATTAATCCGCCAGTCAGTCGAAATATCCAAATAACTCTGATGCATTTATTCACAATTATTTAAAGCGATGATGTCAAACATCGCAAAGATGTACTCGGTTTAGGGGAAAAATTCTCCGTTGATAAGAGGTGTCGAAACGAATGCGACATTTGTAACATTCAGGCAGAAACTTAAGGCTTCTACAACGAATTAAAATATGTCTAGCTCTTGAATTAGTCAATGGACAAGGAGGAAAAGCTGAGATAGTAAGTACACTAGGAAAATACAGAAATAATCTTAATGACAGCCAAATAATTTTAAATTACAATTAGGAAAAAGTATACAAATTTATACGACTTGTCAAACCAGAAAATGGAGAGAAGCCGAATTTTATAGTGCGTCCATGTACGAGTTCCCATGTGATGGATCAAATTCAGCCTAAACACCAAACAAAAAGGTTGTTCAACAAGTATTTAAAAATTGTTAATTTTTTAATGAAGAGAATGAAGAAATACGGTGTATTTTCAATAGCTGACATAGAAAAATGATCAGACCGTCTTGAAGGAAACTCACAGAACGAAACCAATCGGAGCAAAATCTGCAAGACTCTACGGAAAACTAAAAGCTGATAAAAGTACGACAATCTTAGGTGCGCATTGGATGCTGCCTATTATGTCAATTATAAAAACACCAAAATATTAACCAGCTTAATGTCTACGCAATACATATAAAATCTAATTTCACCTGGCAATACATCTACTACAAAAGTAGTGCCAACATCACAACGATTAACAATCTAACCAATCGAATCAGGATGCTCTGCTCTGAACACAAATGATTGATGTTAATTCCAATTTGCACACGCCAGACGTACTTATTAACCCTTACTTTGTTAGTTGAAGTGTTTAAGAATGAAACATCTGATAAAGAACGTAGCCAAATAGTGTGACTAAACCAGTCGAAAAATCCTGTTATGCTGGACACACAAAAGTTAAAAAGTAATAAGCTTAATTAGGATTTTACGTTCAAATATATGAGGGTCGGAATAGACATTTGAAAACTGCCCACTAAAAGGAAGAATGTAGTATTATTTAACGTAAATGCATTAAATATGTTTTAAAATCTATAAAAGATCTAAGCTATTAGATGAAGTAATATATCAAGTAATTCAGGATAACATTATAAAGTAATCCAAAAATTAATAGAAAGATCGTTAATTGTTTCGCTCCCGCCCTCTGTAAGTTCGTACTGTTTCACCTGAGCGAGTTTCCTATTTTGATTCGTGCAACCTTCGCTTTCTGACGTTATTTAGTACCGTGTTCTAAATCGAGCCTAGTGAATTTTGTACGGCTGTTTCAATCATTGAATTATCTTTAGGAAATACTTCAATGTATATTCTAATCAATCTTGTCAATCTATTACTAACAGATATTGATACGCATCTACAACAATTCCAGTTAATTGTACGTCCAATTTCACTTGTATAACGTGCAAGATCTGATCTGCCATCATGCCTATATTTGCATGTAGTTCTATGTTCCTCCCTTTTTACTGTGATTTGCCATGTGTTTTCTTCAACAAACATGAGATTATAGTCATTAAGTGGAACTCAATACACTCTTGATAAGATTAATGATTAAATTATATGTTTGTTTAAGAAGTTTAGTGCTCAAGATAATGGATTGTTTTAAAATGTTAAGCAAATTGTACTTTGATGCCACGGTGTTAATTTGCCTTCTTAGTTTGTGATTAATGATGTTTTTGAGATTAAACTTATGCAAGAAATTAAGGATTTAGGCATAACTATTCAATGTACAGCTTCTGCTGAGAGACATTGAAAGGATAGTAGGCAGTGCCAAGAACAGATGGGCACTAATAAATAGAAATATCTTATCGAATGACATAAAATTTAAAATATATATAATATGGATTAGACCGATACTAGAATATGCTGCCGCTACTTGGAATCCATTAAAAAAGGGTTTGTCCAATAAGATAGAAGCTGTACAAAGAAAAGTTGTGAAACAAATTAGTCCTATCTCCTGCACTATATACGCCACTAAATTACAGTTTGTATCACTGCAAACTTTATGGTTTCGGAGGATGTGCTAATGCATAAAAGTTTTCCATTTGAACCAGTGGACTGGTGCCTATATGAATCCAATAAGAAAGAGTCATGAAGTTGGAACTAGGTCTGGACATTTGGCAATATCTCCTTCTTGGGTGGGGAATGTTGCGGGCAAATTATTCTCTTTTTCTAAAAATTACAAAATTTGCAATCAATTGCCAAAGGGGCTTAGAGAAACGCCTCCATCTAAGATGTCTTTTAAATTTATATGAACTGAACTAGAAAAAATCTACAGTCCTGCTGAAATTTTTCATTTTGATTATGAGAATACATTCTCATGGTTCAATGAAAGACAAGGATAATTGTGATCAGCAACATAACTTCTTGAGATTTTTATTTTCAAGTTTTGTATTATTAAAATTGAAATGTTATGCATTATATCATCATGTTAGTCAACAATACATACAATCAATTGCTCGTTATGTTTCTCATTTTTGCATAATGTTACACTCGAATTATACCGTAATTTTTCTTATTTCGATGATGAATCTGTTACTCTTTACAGCCGAACTTTCTGATGTTGATATATTGTACAGTACAAATAGTGAGATTTACTTATCTACATGAGACTAATTGCACATATTTATGTGATGTGATATCTTTTTTATATTGTATATTTTCCAATATTATTATCTATTTGATGGAACATGTGTGGTTCGAATCCAAATATAGACATTCTTTTCTATTCTATTCTAAGTATTACAACAAAATTTTGATGCTCCTTTTTTCTATTCGACTTCCCGTACATCCAATTATGATTAAATTTAGATATGACACTTGAAAGGGTAACTATTAGCACAATTTTTCTCAAAGTCTCCTATAAGGTGGAACATTTATTAACAAGACTTTAAGTCAGATATCATTATCTCTTTAATGCAGAACTAGTATCTATACTTTAGTAGGCAAATTCCTATATTTCTTTTCTGACGATAGTTTATTTTGACTTATATTAACTAAGCATAATACTATACTATCTCTTGAGTATATAACATGACAGGATTTTCGTCAAGTTTATTCGCATCACTTTGCTTCCTTTCTTACCAGTAATGTCGTTCATAAATAATTCATTTTGTAAAAGTTTAAAGATTAATTTGCACTAATCACCTTAGCTTCATTTACACAAAAATGCACATGCAGTTAATTGTCTCTAACTGAAAACTTCATCGCTTTAAACAAATACATACCTCCACAGGTATGGCGAATCCTTAATAGGTGAATCGTCAATTTGTATTATTAGATCACATCTATTTCAGTTGGATGAACGAATATGTGTACATACATGCCCTTACAAAAATGAAATATTGGTTATGGGTAATAGATCTATAGTTAGATATACGTTTATACGAAATTTAGCAGTTGAATTAATAATGGATACATTGTTTATGGCTATGAGCTTACCTTTGAAATAGCCGTCCGAAACTGGATGCCGATATATTCAGAGTAAAGATTCTGACAGTCGAAGTAAATCCCTGGTTGAAGAATAATAATAAAATTTGTTTGCATACTCAAGACAAAATAATATTCTGGTAAGGGGAATGCTGCTGCCTGCATCCTGAACATATTGATGAGTATAGTTTAAAGTGGCATATATCACCAAAATTAAACAAAATGAGGAAATTAAACATCCTTGAATAACAACATTGTTGTTTGTCAAGTTCAGTAATAATTCAATGGAAATAATAACGCGACTAGGCGTGTTTGTTTGGAGGGCGCGTATAATATTGAAAAAATTGGTAGGTACACTCCTTTTTGACAGAATATCGAACAGAACTTTGCGATCAACCGAGTTGAATGCACCCTTGAAGTCCAGAAGGATGTTTTCTGTCGGACGGCTAAAGACATATTGTTGTTCAAGTGCTTGTCTTAAGATAAAAATATTATCTATACTGCGTCGTTCTGACAGGATTTCGGCTTTTACATCTCTATCATTTGATTTCCAAGATGCGCTAAGATGCTGAAGCAACGAGCCTAGATAAGAGAGGAATTACCACGATGGTTATGTTACGAGTTAAACTTTCATTTGTTGAAAATTAGACTGGTATTCTGCTCATTGCAAGCAGATGAAATTTTTTTCTCATTCCACATTTTAAGAAACAATTAGTTCAACACGCCAAATATTTCGTTGTCCTCATCCATAAATAAAATCGATATCAGATCACTGTGGCTGGCAGCATTGCTACTTTTACATCAGAATGCATTCCGCAAATGGAACTGCGCCGATTGTACGAGATAGGCTTTTCATATTGTTTATTTAAGCATAATTTTGGAGACTGAGAATGATTCCTGTGCACGAAACTATTTATATTTTAAGTGTTGATCCACCTATCAAGACGTCACATTTTAACGGCATTATGTTTACTTTTACAATCATTTACTTTTTTGCTAACTATAAATATTCACGATGTTGTTTTGCAAATAAGTCGGAACAAATATTCGCTGTTAGCTGATAAAAACACTTTTTTTAACCTTTTCAGGAATTCTGGTCAAAATTGATTCCAGACCAATTTTTTGATTGTGCATAAACTGGTGTCTAATAACTATGCGAGTATTTTTACAAATTGACTCAGGCGGAATTTTGCACCTAGCTTAGTGAATTTTATCAGTCTTTAAGCGATCCAATGATAAATTCTGCAGAAACCCATAGTACCACGAAATGTGGATAACGGATCTTATTTTGTTTACAGTAAGATTTCATTTTCAATACTAACAGAAATAAACGTCGATGCTTAAATCTATTTAAAGTCTTATATTAATTACCTTGCTGTAAAATGTGACGGGAAATATAAAACGTCTAAGTGTACGGTCCGATTCGACACACGTATTAAAAAGTGTAAGATAGTCATGAGTACACGATCTGCTTAGTTTTTTTCAATCCACTGCTGTCCGGAAGCTAGAAGACGGCGTGTGGCGCAACGCCCTACGTTGTGTCAAAAGATTTTGCTACTTAAGTATAACCTATGCTTCGCGGGGCTGTCCGCAATTTGTTTGCTAGTATCGTCCCGGAATGATCTTAAAGTGTATATGGTACCTAGATGAAATTCAGTATAGCAAAAACGTCCAAATTGAGCATTCATGTTACCTATTTAAAACGCGTTTGATGTCGTCTGTACTAGAATCGGAGAGGCATGTGCAGATTGAACGACAATACAGCTGCGAGTACTACGTCTAGCATTTATTTTACTAATACAATTAAACATTAATTGATTGCGCGGGTGGTGGTAAAACTTCTTTACATCAAGTTCGCGAACTTGAAGTATACACCAATCGCATTTGGAAAGCAAAATTAGATATTTGGCTCTCACTTATAATAGTATCGTATACATTTTACTTGACTGGAAATTTCGGCTGCAGAATTTCTATGCAGTCACGAACATTATTGGCTTGCAGCCTTCGCCATATATATATATATATATATATATATATATATATATATATATATATATATATATATATATATATATATATATATATACGTTTCTGCTTAAACGTGCAGAAAATAATTCAA
>JAQBSW010005047.1:0-61579 GCA_029291075.1 Eudiplozoon nipponicum | reverse complement strand
AATACAATTTAACAATAATTGATTGCGCGGGTGGTGGTAACAATGCAGCCGACATTTCCAGTCAAGTTCAATGTATGCAAGACTGCTAGAGGTGAGAGCCGCATATCTAAATTTGATTTCCATATATATTCAATGCGGTTTGATCCTCGATAGTCAGTTTGCCGTCGTACTCTGATGATGATCATGGAAGGTGGAAACGCGTCAGTGCGTTGCAGCTGGCGGTAGTTTTGTTATGTTGTTCGACGACTGGTTAAATACAATGGGATTAGTGTTTACTTCAAGCTCGCAAACTTGATTTAAAGAATTGATACCACCACCCGCGCAATCAATTGCTGTTAAAAAGTATAGCACATGTTGGTCACCAACAACGAATAACTAACGTTGACACCCGTAGACGTATTTTTGGATCTGACAATAAGTGCTCGTCTTTAGAAAAGCAAATAAGGCTCCATCAACTTCGTTGGCTCGGTCACGTTTTGCGTATGCCCTCATTCCGATTGCCCAATAGAGCTCTGTTCTCTCATCCAGCACCAAATTGGCGTAAGAAACAAGGTGGGCAGATTTTGACATGGCAGAAACAATTAAAGTCACTTACATCCAAATTGGGTAGTATAGGATCCACTCGTCTGCCGGGATGGGGTCCTCGTGCACATCACAGTTCTTGGTTAGAAACCCTTAGCGATATGGCAGCGAATCGAGCTCAGTGGCGATCTTGTTGCAGATGTCTAGTAGAATCATCTTCGTAACTTTCTTTTCTTAGTAGGGCAAAGTTAGCTGCGAGGTTCGGTTTGTTTATGACGTGATACGGTGAAATCCGCAAGGAAGCTGTATTGCTGATGTCGCCTTGCCCGAATGCTAACTTGGCCATAATGTTGTTGTGGAGAGGTTTAGTTTGCCTCATTTCTGTGAGTTATCCTGATAAATTTACTCATAGTAGCAAGGTATTCCTTCTCTCTCTACCCCTCTCTCTCTCTCGTAAATCTCAATAATAATTTGTCTAAATTCACTTATATACATTTTTTCACTCCTTATGGTTATATGGCAGTGAAACATTAGTCACTTGACTTTTGTGTGGCTGGACATGATGATGATGATGAATCGTCTACACGTTAATTGGTATACCGGTACGTATACAGAAATATATGTATTGATGTAGACCTGCAGTTTTCATAGATTACGGGTGGCTAGATAGAACTTCAGATGTTAAGAGATTCAGGACAGGTTCTTCAGGAAAAAAAGTCTAATCAAAAACCTAATTTCCTATGACATCAAATTGTATGCAGTATGATGCACGTGTGGTGCTGTGGCTAGAGTCCCAGACTCCGAATCAAATGTACCCCGATTTGTGTCCTGGACAAGTGAAATTATGGGCAGTTCTAGAAGAGCTCTCATAAAGAATGAAAATGGTCAACAGAATGAATTGTCTTTGCTACTCGATGCAACGTTTAGCTTATACCGAAAAACTATATGCCAATACGTATATGAGAGATCTCTATATATATATATATATATATATATATATATATATATATATATATATATATACAACATGTATGCTTACTTACTTTCAAGATTAAATTACCGAATTTCCTCAAATAGCTTTCCTCACAGATAACTGCTCTCGTCGAGGCCAGATTATACAGATTTGCGGGAGTAACAGATGTTCAGAATTAGTTGTAACAAGCAATTTTCGTGAAATTTATCTCATTCCGAAACCCATTGTCTTGGTAGCATGTAGAGACTTGGAATTTCGAAGGCCATTAAATTGATATCATATACAGGTTGAGTATATATTATATAGTAATCTAGCTCTAAGTTCACATGGTCGAAGTCTTAGTATAACGTTTGCTCTATTACTACTTGATTACGCATTCGTAAAGGAAATTCTACCGTCCTACTGTTCCACACTTCTTGACATGATGGGTATAGGGCGTAGTACCGGCTCCTACTGATGAGTCGCAGTACGCTCTAAAAGCGTGTGTACATGAGAGTATACCATTCGTTCATACTGACTTTGTTATATTAATTTAGGTGACGAAGTAGGCAATACCAAATACACAATAACGTATATATTTATTCAAGTCAAAGTTGCAACTTGATATAAGCACCAGTCCTTATATATAAACATATATATATATAAACATATATAGTTATCAGAAGAAACTAAACATTGCATATGATTGCAAAGATAGTACATCCAGTAACTTTTGAACGGTGATTTTTGTGCAGTGCTATATGTCGGCAATAATTGATAATCGAACATTTTTATTGCTTAGTTGTGGTAACCCACGGAATGACGAGACGTGAGAATCGATCTAATTATGGCAGAAATACCAGTGCACATCGTCCAATCACGAAAGACAATCGTGGATCTGTTAGATTGTTTTCATCTCTATTGGGAACTCTTCACGCATTGTCCTGAATTATGTCACGAATATGGCTCGAACCGATCATATTTTCTTCTCAGTTGATGACTCTATCCTCTGCGCTACCATGTCGCACACGAAACAATTTTCAATCATATACTAACAAATGTTTTTGTAGACTTTTCTTCAGGTGGAGCATAAGTGGCATCTCTTTCGACTTAATAATCCAACTAGCCACTACAAATATGTCAGTGTAGAACAGACACAATGACATTTGTGCAAGTATTATTAAAGATTTATATATGATTGATGTCATAAAATTGCACGAGTGGCAAAAACAGTATTTTAAATGAAGGTCGCTTTAAAATACTTGATAGTACTTTACGAACTCTTAATAAAAACGAAATCGATCTACTGCATGAATCTCCTTTACAACTTTCTACAATGTTCAGTTGGACAATGACAGGAGAGTATATATATATATATATATAAGTATATATATATATATATTACACAGTATATTTCTAATTAGGATACACTCGGAAAATAGCACTCGCACACGTAACAGCGAATAATTCAAACAAATGGTTAATTCTCAAGCCATCAATACAATAATGTCCAGATCTCAGACATCACTTTGCAATAATGTGAGAAGGGCCTTTACATGCAAACAGGCACACACAGAGACAGAAACGCATACACACCAATCAGCTAAAACAAGAAATAGAAAACCGAGTCATATTTGTTACCACCCACATATTCAAATGTAAATTCAGAATGTATATAAATGAAAGATTGTACAGCGAAGCTTAGTATTCTCGAAATAAATGGCCATTATTCACTTTGATATTAATGTTTTTTCTTCCATATTAAAAATATACTGTGTACTTTCGAAGGCAATGGACATTATATATATATATATATATAGATATATATATATATATATATTGCAGGCTTCTAACAAGCTTGAAACCTTAATTAAACTAATTTTTAGCGACACGCGCAACCAATGATTGTTTAGCAAACATATTCATTTATTTATACCCACAATTTATATAAAAAAATAAATAAGCACATATAAATGAACGTGTGCACACTGAATATATTTCTGCACATATAAATAAATACTTAAGCAACAGTGGGAATTCTATCCAACGTTAAGCGTGTAGGATTCACAAGGAATATGACAGTGAACTCGAGTCGTTCCAAACTGACATAGCAACAACCGTGTTAACAAACGAAGAGGAAAAACATAAATATCTCAGGAAAGAGTTAATAGCAAACAGTGTGATCTGTTTTAACGCAGGCAAAGAAGTGGCGACGGTTCCGTTATATCATTCTGATTATAATGATAGGATTTATGACCAACAAGACAAAATAGAGGTATACGCTTAAAAAATAAAACGATCTTACCCATAAGTTTCAAAGAAAAGGAAAATTATTAAGCAATAACATGATTGTTAAGGGCGAAATAGATCAAGCACGTGGTAACACTCTCATACAAAGAGATGCATTTGCGCCTATAATGTACTGTTTAGTAAAGATGTATAAACCAGGTAACCCTTTGAGAATTGCTGTTAATTTCCAACATTTCCCAACATATAAAATGTCTAAATTTCTACGTCACAGAATAAAGAATTATTCGTACTTTTTAGACCATAAATTTATGAATTCATACCATTTGGCTGATATTGTCGATAAATGTGATCTAAATGAAACGATAGATTGGCGAGTTTAGATGTGGCGACAATGTGAACAAATATACCAGTACATAAAGCATTTGCCGATTTACTGCGTTTCCTGTTTGATCACCCGGTATTATTTGAAGTAAGTAGAATGACAACGAGACAAGTTATTTATAAATAAAATTTATAAGCAAATTAGAAGTGTTCCAGTGGGCCAACAATTCTTCGGAATCTTGTGGTGTATGAAATGATAAATTTCTTAAACTTAGGCAATCAAATGAGCGAACTAAAATTTACGATTACAAATGAACGATGTGGCGAATTAACATTTTTGGATGTCAAATTAATTGTAAATGGTTTAAAATAAGAACGATATTTTTATAGGAAGAATACTTTCTCATGTTTCCTTCTTAATTTCAAGTCAAATCATCTCTATAGAATGAAAATCTTTATCTTTTATTCGATGACAATTAGAAGCTTTACACTAACAGATATAAAGCATACGGTGATTTAATTAGGTAGACTGCGAGAACTATTCAGTGCTTATGGACAATCTCTAAAGTTAATAGAAGCAACTATGGTGAGTGTCATAAGTAAATTTAATCATAATTGAAATTTTTTATATGCTTCTCGTTGAAAAAGGCTTCCGAACCTGGAAGCAGAAATATATGGAGAAAAATTGAATACTGGATGCAAATATATTTTGGGTACAACAACTGCCAAGTAATTCCGATAAAAAGTTAAATAAGTATAGTACTCAATCACACCCTTGATGCAATCGATTATGGAGAAAAAGTAAATAAAATTAAAATAAGACATTCCAAATTCGCTCGCTGACCCAAATTATGTTCAATGAATACAAATGAAAGTTACTGAAATACAGAAATTGAAATAGAATCCAAAAGCAAGAGTGAGTTATGGCAAGCATTAATGTACAAACATTAGCTTAAAAGAAAGGCCCAAAAGGTTATTTATTATTAGAAATTCTCATTCTATAAAGGTTTCTGGTAGATTACATCAAGTGGAAAGAAATAAAATTCACATGACAACCAAAAAGAAAAAGATAAAAGTGTTCAATGAGCCACATTTCAGTTTCAGATAGCATAATTGATTGTCAGATTGTTTTACTAGGCTGTACTATTAATTATGATCCATCAAACTCAATTTTTCTGGCACATAAAATGGCCTCGTTCACTATTTGTCCTATTGATATTTCTACAGCTGTTAGAGTAATAACATCCCTTTATGACTTTATTTTATTTGATTAGCTGATAATTCAGGTTAATCTACTGCAATCGCATATGAAAACGTGTTTAGATCCTTGCCAGACTATCTGATGACTCGTCTCCATCAAGTTCCCGGAACACCCTCTCGCCTACGTATGAGAGCTTTCAATCTTTGCAAGTTATCTCATATACTTCATGTTGTGAGGGTTCTATTTCTTGTGTCAGATTCGGTGGTTTTTTTCCTACATTAGGTGATTGCATTAATTTTATTATGATGTTTTAATTATCTGCCACTGCCCCATTTTTTATATTCAATCATAAATCAAGTAATAATAACTTTCTGCGCTTTTTAATCCTGTTTTATGCCTTGCTTGGTTTATTTTTTTATTAAATCTCAATAACATCTCCTTCATGTTTTTCCATATTCAATTTTTCGGATTACCATTTATCCATAATATTTTCTCCAGTTTCGCCAATTCATTGTCTCTATAGTTCGAATACATTCTTTAACATTTCTTAATACCGTGGAATTTCTAATAACTATTTTCGATCTTCGCGGGTGGCTGGGGAAGAAATGAAGTAAGATCCACGAGTAATTAACCATCCTATAATTATTCTTTATAATACATGACCTAATTGTTTTAATTTCAGATCTAGAAACAGTAATTTTTTGGCTCAGAGGTTAGAGCTCCAGATTTCGAAGCAGACGTGCTTAGTTTCGAGACCTGTCCGCGGAAAATTCTGGACAGTACGCGATGAAGTCCAAATAAGGACGAAATCGGTCTAAAGGATGAACTGCCTTTTCTACATTACACAATGCTTAGTTTATACTAGCAAAGGTATGTACAAAATTGGTCAGGTGATTTTATCAACATTGAAAACTTGATTAAAGTAATTTTTATCACCGCCCGCGGAACCCATGTTCGTTTAGTTAAATAAAACTGCTAAATAATTTTTTGGTTGAAATGATTTTTCAACAAAAGATATTTTTTAAATAACTCATGAAAGTTTTGGCAACTGAGAAGATATTGTTGGCGAAGTTATTGAGATGTTTTGGAAAAATAAACCATTTAAGGCAGAAGAAAGAATTAGAAAAGCGGATGAATATGTTATTACTTAATTCTAGATCATGTATAAAAATAAGAACAATGGCAGCTAAATACAACATCAGATAATTGCGTACTATGTGCAATGAACAGCCGAGTCAGGAGAAAATAGAACTCATCAGTAGCAAACGTGATACCTGCTAAGATTGCAAGTTAAGGTTTGTGGGCAAAACCATGTATAGGATAAACAGATGTAGAGGAGAATAGAGAATGGTTTGCAAATATGAGCACGTTCAAAGATCAGATTCTGACTTGGCACTCAATCGAGACAGACTATCATATATACCTGGGAAGGCTTTAAAAGCATTGCGTTATGTATTCGCGACAGGTCAGGCAGGTAAATTAAATATTTCATAGAAATAAATCTGGAAGAGGCGTAACGAAAGTAAAATCTGTAGAAACAACATTAGGTCCAATATTTAATGAAGTCATTTCAAATGGCAGTATACGCGGGTTAGAAGAATAAAAGTAAATAATAAACCCGAGTAAGTAATTTACCATGCTGTAGGAAAATGAGCGCTGATGTCCTTTTAGTTAGACTGGATTCCTTTCCATTTAAGTTCTTCCTGATTGATTTAATCTAAATTTATAAAATGAGGATTCCTCCTAATAATTATCGGACTGAGATTTTAAGTTAGGTTGACACTGGTATATGAATGCTTGCCATAACTTTATCCGTCTCTATTTCCCTTTCTTTTCTTCTCCATCTATTTCTCTCCCCCTCTCTAGCTTCATCTCTCTGCATCCATCTCTACATTACCCTCTAGCTTTTTCTCTCAGTAACCTTTATTCGTATTTATTCATTTAGGTAAGATATCAAGATTGAAATTTATTATTTTGATATCAATTACTTTTTCTTTACCGCAGAATAACTATTGTATTCGTTTTACTTTTATTCTCCCCTTCCCATTTTTCTCCAGACACGATTGCACCCAGAATGCGATTAGTAAACCAGGAATTGTGAATTACGCTCATTTCTTTTCTCATGGAAATGCATTTGGAAGGACTAGATTTGATTCTATTATATTCATTATAAATCGGGTTCCCTTGATGTTCAGAAGAGTTTACAAATTTGCTTATATACTTATTCATATATGCATAAATATATGCGGTGTAAAAATGTATGGTAGATGATATTTTACATATTTATATAATATATGAATAAACAAATAACAAGTGATATACCTTTATTTTCGATGATCTGCGTAGCCACCACTAGTTTATTTAAATTAGTATCTTTTTCATGATCTTTCTTAACAAGATAGAGCCACGAAACCAAACGAAGCAAAGCCTTGCCTAGCCTGCTCGTGAAAATGCATCTCACGAAGATCTTCGGTAAGGAAGATCGAAATATCATAGAAAAAGAAAATTACTGGAACAATGGAAGCTGCGTTAGTCAAAACGCAGATCAGGTAATTACAATTATTCCAGTTCCGCATCAAGGAAACTCTTTCAAGTATATACTTTATTTGATGTACTATATTCATTGTAAATCGCATGCTCTTAATGTTAAGGTGAACTCAAACATTTGATTATACAGTAAAACATATGCATAACTTTAAAATTGATGGATATATATACATTAATATTTATATGATGTTTTTGCATGAATAAATGAATTTATGTTGTCTTATATACTATATTCATCGTGAATCGTGAACGCTTGAGGCTAAGGTGACCTCACACAGTTTCCTACTTATGTATATATTCATAAATATACATAAGATTTGTACTCATATTAATATATGAATAATTATATATTTATATAAGTAGTACGGTAAAATGGATAAAAATATATTTCATCTCATCATAGAGGAAAGATGTGTTGGACTCCACGTTGTCTAGTAGTCTGTGGCCACTTCGGTAATATGATCGTAATATACATACAGATATATAAATAATATAAATATATATATATATATATATATATATATGTTGATGTATATATCAATAGTTTTAGAGATAAATATATTTTCATAGTTACGAAACTGAAACATTACTTTACTTTTTTGAACGTCATATAGTTAGTCTATCCTAAGCTTCGCTTTTTGCAACATCTGTCTCCCACCTTAAATTTAACCTTATATTAAGCTTCACCTCTCTCATTCTAGGAACCATTCTTCGCAGTTTAAGCATCATTTGTATCAAAAAAGAAGTTGGATCATTTAGTTTAGTTGTGACCAGAAGGATAAACCAAAGACATTGAACGGAGGCAGAACATATTGACACACTGTGCCGAGTTGGTATTACGTTTTGACCTATATATTTTGGTGAGGAAAAAGTGGAGGTATTAGACGATTACTTCTTCTCACCCAAATATAGGCCAGCGGCGTACTGTCTCTACCGATGAGAAGTCGCCAGGCGACGAAACCGAAATGTATGAGATTGATACTTTCCGTTCATGCTTAACTTGGTGTACTATAGCACAAGCATTTATATCCATCAGGTTGGTATCATGTATCGACTTGGAAACCATAGTGTTAGTATCCGGTACTCATCGATTTCAAAAAAGGTATCAGTTACTAACACAATGGCCATAGTGTTAGTATCCTTGACAGACTCGGTATATATATTATATAGAGTGAGTTAGCGTTGAAGTCGCATTGTCGAGACTATGCGATGTTAGCTACTCTACTGCAGGTTTACGCATTCGTCTAGGAGATTGTATCGTCCTATTATTCCACTTTCTTCACCAAAATATAAAGTGGTTAAAGGGCGTAATACCGGTTCCTACTGATGAGTCGCCAGTAAGCACGAAAAGAATGTGCATGAGATCATACTTTCCGTTCATGCTGTCTCTAGTTTATCCTTCTGGTTAGAGCTGAACTCATTTGTTACTAGGTTCGCAACACCTAATACATACTTGCATATATATTAGTTCTCCGCAACAAACAGTATTTAAAAGTTGGATCATTGTCTCTACACTACACTTGTTCCGATGACAGAATTATAACGGACTCATCAAATATTCATCTTTATATTTAATATTTCGGTCAATACGGCCGGAATTGTTTTCAAAATCCGTACTCCTTCTTTTATCGGCATACTAAGTCTACACCACCAACTAATGCAAACTTGTATAAGTTGTAGTTTAGATTTTTCATTTGTGATAATCCATTCATTAGAAAAGTAAGAGTCTAGAAATAATGAAAAAATATCACCTAGTGCAAAAATCTTGTGAAAGGAAACTGAAAAAATTTTATAGGAACCCGCGAGCAAGAATACATTAACATCAGGCGGGTCCGTATATATTTTCCAACAACAGCACTAAATATATTAACTTCTCCACATCCTTTGTTGTTTTTATTTTAAGATAATAAATGCGCACACATCAATGACAACCAAATCGCTGGAAGACAAATTAACAACCAATCAGCCTGTACATTACAATTATTTTATTAGCTATGACAGTTCATGAGACATAAACGGTATATTTGCTCACGACAATAAGTTCAGGTGCCACATTTATTGACGATTTGACCTGAAATTATTGTTCCCGAAAAATTAAGTAAATTTAGTGATAAAGAATTTCTTTTTACTCTAAATGGATTTATATATATATATATATATATATATATATGTGTGTATGTTTTGAATTGATGGTTTATAGCAGTATATGGCTATATATAAGTTGTCAGGATACACGAAACAATGCATAAGGTAAAAAGGACAATTCATCTAGAAGATCAGCTTCGTCCTCTTTGCGACTGAGGTCTATTGCATGTACGAGGGATTTAGAAAAATTGTTAACTGGTTCGAGTCATGATCGCAACAAATTCTACCAAATGGTTTACGATTACTCTTAACGAAGGTTGTGATCTTGATACAAACACCTGACCCGGTAAGAACATAAATTTTTCGGTATAGGCTTAGAATTGTAAAGTAAAGGCAATTCATCCAGTAGACCAATTTCGTCCTTATTGTGAACTCATCACGTACTGTCCAGAATTCGCAACGGTCAGAACTCGAATCTGAACACGCCTGCTTCGGAATCTTGTGCTCTAATCAATGTGCAATGTGCAGTAGAGTGACTTAATGGTTGCAGCTCCAGATTCCGAAGCCGACGTGCCCAAGTTCAAGCCATGTCAGCGAGAAATTCTAAACAGTGCGTGATGAGTTCCCAATAAGGACGAAACTGGTCTACTGGATGACTTGTCTTTTCTACATTATACAATACTTATTTTATGCTGAAAATTTTATGTGCATAATAAGTCAGGTGTTTATATCAAGATCGCAATCTTGATTAAAAGTAATTTTTATCATCGTCCGCGCAACTTATGTTCGTTTAATTATATAATTGCTTGACTATCTCCCATAATGAAAACCGCCTTACTTGAGAAACTGATTTTATGACATTAATAAATGCTTAATTTATACTAAACAAAATTATACAAACAAACTCCTACCATAAATCTTCATTTTACTATCAGCTCTCTAAGTTGGGTGCTGTTTGCTATATAATAGCAGCTTTAGGTGACTAGTTGTAACTTAAAGGCCGAACGAAATACCACGTAGGCTCCATCTGAATGAAAAGCTTACCCTAATTTTAAGATTGTATATAATTGAATATTGTGTGTACTGCGCGGCAGTGGTGACGCAGTGGATAGAGTCCTAGACCAATCATATAGTGGCATAGCCTACTTAATTGCACAAGAAATCAGATGCCGTCTATCAACTGGACAACGGTTTCGTACTTTATAGAGGAATTTTCAGTAATAGTCAGGATTCAGTGCTAGGATTAGCCAAAATCCAACATTGCTAATTTTTAACCAGTTGGGCTTCATCTAGACACATGTTAGCATGTTAGTTAGAACTAGCGAACCTTGATTTGTCATGATAAGACATCACTGTACTTGAACAAATGATTCCTTTAAATATTTACGTTAATGTAATTCAAATGTGCACACTACTTTCTTCGCAAATGGTCTCCTTGTTTTAAATACGAATGTAAACTTAAATACTATTAGAGATTCTAAGTATACTTCCTACCCATGTCTGCCTTTGAAGTGTTTTTCAAACTCAAACAATCGGACTTTTTTATCTAACTTACCTTAAATCAAAGGATAACTCGTCAACAATGCTAGACCACGCGTTTGTGGGTGAAAGTCGAGACAGCATTCGCATGCTTACAGAGCTATGATTTCGCCTTACAGCCAGACCTCTTGATTTTGCACTAGCAGCAGTGCCAGTAATTGAGGAACAACTGTTTGCACTCCCCTGCGCTGCGCGCTCGGCAGCATCTGTCACTTTACGCGCCCATTTCGACTCTGAAGAGGTTTGATCAAAGCTACTGTTTGATGTGCCTCGATTGCTTCCTGTCTTTTCACCTCCCGAAAAGGAGCCCAAGCGACTTACTTGATCAGAAACGCTTAACTGAATGGGCACTTTTAATGACTGTTTATCATAGGAATTTGCCAGGAACCAGTTGTCAAAGTTGCCAACATTTTCTCTCGGGGGGCGACTCTCCTGACAAGAATCAAATGATTTTGGCTTTCCAGCACGAATAGCAAAGCAATACTGAGCGACAGACAACGACTTCTGCTCGCCTGATGAACCAGATTTTGTCTCTTTAGTTGGGTTTACTTTCAATTTTTGTTTAATTTTTTCTCCATGCTCTATCTTTGCAATATTAACTTTATTCGGCTGACCAAAATCCATGTTATGCTTGCTTGACTCAGTTTTGGTTTCCGCCGTACTCTTAGAGACATCAGATATTTTAAATAGTTGCCCATTAATTTCTGAGCTTTGCTGAGAGGACACTAGCGATATTCGATTCTTCAGTAACTGCTGACGATGACGACAATTTTGGCATAGCTGGTGACAACAAACCTGATCGCAGTGTTGATGAAAGGAGTGAAAATCACTTCGATGCGGATGCTGAAAATTAGGACTGCGTAAAAGTAGTTTTTGAGCAATGTATTTTGGAAATTTCTGAATTGGTGAATTATTTTGCAGACACGATCTTTCTGTATGGTTTGTGGCCTCATTTGGAAAACTACAACCGATATTACAGTTGAAGCGATCTAAATAGGAATTATTTTCTAGAAAATCAGAGAAACTGCTTGATCGTCGTCTTGACTGGAGAAGGCCAGAGAACCTTTTACTTTTTTCAGTAACCCATCTAAACTGCATTTTGTCGCCACACTTAGATCGATGAAACCGTGAGTTATTTAGTTTATCGCAGTTTAACATTATATTCTGAATTTCATCATTTTTCAAATAGTCCTTGCCGCCACCTCTTACGTTTTCATCAATGTTGTCATTAGGAGCAGCAGAATCATCAATGTCATCAGCATTATCATTATCACCACCCTTATCTATACTACAGTTGTTTGCATTACTTAAATAATTTGGTGGATGAATACTACATTCATTCATATGTTCTGATCGACGACTATCGTTTGAAACATGGCAGATAAAACTACTAGCTTCGTTAGTATCTCGTTTTAAACCGATGTGGCTATGGCACTTGTAAAAATGACACTGCCGCGATTCCTCTTTGCAGCATTGATGATGATGATGATGATGATGATGATGATTATGCTGTATGTGATGACGATGGCATGCATAACCCAGAGCATTATGTTCGCATGGATAATACTGGCAATGCATAGGCTGGTGGCTGTCATGCTTCTTTGGATCAAAAAGAGGCGGGTTGTCATTAATACCTGAAGTTCTTGGCAAGTTCTTGGAAATTTGACAGGTATTCATATGTGATAGTCCATTTTTAGACGTACAATATTCTTTTGACGCATTCAGGCAACATTTTTGTTGAAGGGCAATATCATCTTGACGAGCAATGAGTAAGTTATTGTCAGCCTTAGCTATATTACGACCAAAATTGCTGGCGTCATGATTATTACGATTTGAGTTAGTCGAAGACCAACGTCTCTTAGCTTTGAGAAAAAAGGAGCAGTGTGAACATTGTGCTTGATTTGTTTCTGTTTTGTGTGAGCACTTCGCGAAACTCGCCACGGTTGACGCATTTTGATCATCAATTAAAGCATTTCTCGCAACATCGTTCATCCTTACCTTAGTCGAATACAGCCCTGAACGCCTGGAAGCAAACGTCTCGTCTGTTAGCCTCTTGATTTTGTCGCTATGCGATAGCAGTTCCGCGTGACCAACAACTTTACCCGCCTCCGAGTTCTGCGTAGTCAACTTGCCAACATTCTCCACTCCGTCGAGCAGAACACTGTCGTGTTCACACGTGGTAGCCTCAGGTAATTCATTTTCGAATACTTGCAATGACAAGTAGTCTGCACGAGATTTCATGGGAAGCAAGCTGCTGTGATCAGGCATCAACGAACGTTTAATCAACTTCGACGTCAATGGTATCTCGTGCATCGCATACCGACCTATATTTTCGCCACAGCCTCTTTCGGTTTTCACATTATTTCCATTAAAAAGGTTTCTTTTAAAATTAGCAAGGAAATTATTATTATTATTATTATTTAGTATATTATTGTTGATGATGATGTTGCCATTATTTTGCACAGCCGAGATAGCTCCTTCATTAATGTCAACACAATTCGCCTCAACATCGATGGAGCTTGCTTTCAATATATTGCATTCATCACTAACATAATTGCCTTGGTTAATTATGGTTTCGGATTTCCCATTTCGGGCATAGTTCATAAAAGAATGTTCATTCGCACAGTGCATTTGATTTTCACATGTTTGGCCAATTTCAAAGCATGCACTCAACGACCTGATCTGTAGATACTTGCAGCACTCCGGTGAAACGTTCCCAGTTGACGATGTAGTCGGAAAGGCGTGTTGTGATTGCCAACGCGTTTCTGGATTTGAGGGAACTTGCAGTAGGTGTCTTATTCTACTTAATGACGTTCGCAATAAACTATCAGTTTGGAATAGATCAATACGCTTTGACTGTCGCCTAGCAAGGTTTAGTTGGTTAACGTTCATATTTGCACCATCTGCAATTGTTGTGTCGTTTGGATCGATTTCAGTAGCAGTGGAAAATCTATACATACCACTTAGGTTGGTATGCTTCTCCACGCTTCTGGTAGATGAATTTAGAATTCTACAAACAGGATTCAACTTTCCGTCTACCCTAGGCTCATCGATGAAATCTTCAATAGGTGGACAGCTTGCTCGTTCTTCACTACGTGCATCGCTGTTTGCTCTTGGCGACATAAAATGCGGACTTACTTGGAGACTTCCATAGTACAAATTTCTGCTGCATCTTCGAGAGCTTAGCCTACTTAGACCGTTCCCCGACGTGGTTGTTTTGGTTCTGTAAGTTGTGGTTGTAGATATCTGCTCGGTTTCTGCTGCCGATCTGGTAGTTCTTGGAAATCTACTAGAATTACCTGGATAAGTAGGGCAAAGTAGTGATCCATAACGACTGGGCGTCAGCTCTGCGACGAAGTGCTGGTTTTCAAGTGAGTCATGTCGCACTGTCTCAAAGGAGCGTAGCTTGGTCGTAGCCCTGTGGGCCATTTGGGCCTTCAGTGCCTGGAATTTGATTTTGTTCGTCTGTCTAGTCAGTAAGCTGTTAACCTGCGTGTTTCTATTTGGCGCTAAAGACGACATATCTACAGATAGGGAGTGTGTTTTCTCGACATCTGTACTACAACTTCTATGAAAATCACGAGGAACAACTAAATTAAAGTTATTGCACTGTATGATCTGTTTTGAATTTTCAATTGGTTGATGCACGTTATTTTTTACATTTTCGTTGCAGTTTTTATCATTGGTTTTTGTCTCTGAGATTTTGCTTACCAATGGAGAAACATCATTTCTTCCAGAATATGTGTGCCCCGGTAAGGCATTGTATAGTTTGGCCGATCGATGTGTAGGTGGTGAAACAAATGCCAGTTCTACAGCTGGTTTTTTTGGAAGGTCTCTACAAATGCGCTTTCCAGCAACTCCACCGATGAAAACATCTTCATCGTGAGATGCCGAGCGTACTTTTGTATTTTCTGAATGCTCTTTTGGCATTAAAATACTCTTTGAATATTCATCTCTAAAACATTCACTATCTTGGTTGGTTCTGATTTCCACATCTAGTCTACTCAAAAGTTGGAACCTTGTTTTATTTGAATTTTCTAACAACGATGTGTTATTATTTAGATTGCGTACATTTACGTCGATTGCAGTGGGATGTCTCTTATTCACAACGGAACTTGACTGACTACTTTGACCACATCTTGTACGTAATAACTTTTCCGCACTGAAGGCAGCGAAAGCAAACCGCCGCTGTGTAGCCGCAGTACCGGTCACAGAAGGAATTTCTCTTTGTTCTGTTGGAAGTTCTTGATTTGGCAACTGACTAGTTGCACTGCGACCGTCACCATTGTACATTGCAGAAATGTTTACGTAAGAACTACCGCGTAAAGGTGTTTTGGCTGCAGTTATCAATCTGTAGTCAATGATTTCAGTTCTCAAATTTGGACCAAATAAAGCGGAAGTTGATTCCTGTCTAATTTGATTCGATTTCAATTTGCAACTGTCAGCTTGTAGCTCTGAATCTGTGTTGTGAGGAACCTGCGGTGCCGCATTGGTATAGCCACAGACTCCAGCCAGTGGACTACTTCCAAAAATGCCCCCACTTGAGCTAGGAAGTGAAAAGCTGACTGAAGTGCTTCCTTCAGAAAATATACTGCCTCTGGTAGATACGGGTGCTGTTACTTCGAGAGAGCGTTGAAATTCCAGCTGATTGTGTTCATTTTTATGATGATGGCAATTCTTTTGACCGCGTGAATGGACATTACATTGATCGCAGGACTGTTGGTGTTTACTGTCCATCTCTTTATCAGCATTCGCAAAATGATTCTGATCTGATGAAACACCTTGAGCCTTCCACCGATAACGCAGAAAATTATGACGTCTTCTACTTTGAAAGCTTTCACCACTACAACTTCGTAGGAAGGCGACGGATCGATTTCGTGCTATCCCATCTCGCAACATGTGATGACCAACAGCTAGTGGAGAAACAGAAAGTCGGTCACATCTAAAATGATTGTTGAAAGATTGTTTACAAAATAACCTAGTGGACAGCTGTCGCTCTTTCTTAAGATTCGAGGCAGAGCTCTGCTCCAGGCTACTTTGATTACAATAGGTTTGACGATTTTCACATGTTGTATTGATAGAAGCGATGTTAGCGTTGGAACTAATGTTGGTCGTACTAGTAAATGATGTTTGTTGTTCAATTTCAGCAATGCTGAATGACGTTCGTTGAGAATCGAACATACTGGGTGACAGAGAGCATGAGCTGTATGCGTCCTGACCATAGAAGTCAATTTTACCTCGTGATGTGCCTGGTTGTTTTTTCGAATCATGTACGCATAGCCGTTTAGCGGTTGACAGCATACGATCAATTACCTTTGGACGCGTTCGTGTGTCGTCATAATTAAGCATTTTATTGCACTCGACCTTGCTGCCCAAGGTGCTAGTCTGTATTTGCATTTTGCTCTTTGCGATTTTCTGCTTTGCCAGCAATTTAACCTTGGAATGTGGAGTGATAGACAAGCGCAATTGATGCACAACACGACCATTGAACTCGTCCAAAACGCTATCCTCCTCATCGTCATCAATGCTGCTATTACATTCATCAACTCTATCGATGGCAAAGTCATTATTGGCATTATCATTAACACCATCAACGTCATCTCTGTTTCCATTCTGATGCCCAAAATAATTATCATCGTCATCATCATCACCACCAACGTCGTTGTTATCGTCAATAACAAAAATATTATTCTTCCTTGAAAAGCAATTTCGGTTCAAGCCGCAATCACCACTAGGTGATAGAAAATAATTTCGGCAGAAATATGCCTCATAATACGGACAAATTGATGTCTCACAGGCACACATGTCAATATTTTCACTACCTGCTTTCATCCATTTATAAATGCAGAAGCTGCAAACATCATTAATCTGACCAGCACCACTACTTTCACTTTTTACATGATCTTCAGTTATTATGTCATCTTGGGTGTTGTCAAGCAAAGAATAATGACAATGGGCACACATATTAGCTGGATCAGGCCAAAAGTCTTGTAATTGATTATTTTCGGGGTTGGAAATGTCGGTGTTTAATTTAGGCAAAATAATTGCTCGTTTATCGTAAAAGCAGGCATTCTCATAACAGATGTTTCCGTTTGATGGACAACAGCTAGTCCGCGCTGTTGAATGCAGATGACAATCAAGTTGGATATTAGTTGAATTACATTGAAGGCGTGAATCTCCGCTTAACGGTATTAATTTTGAAGAACCGTATAAATTGCCGATTTCGTCGCTATTCTTATTGCCAATGTGGGTAGTAGACGAAGCTTCATGAATTCGTCCAGTACACTCAATGTCATCTGTTAAAAGTGACGTTCTTTTGTTGACAAAATAATCATCAGAAAGATCATTTGAGTGGGTAATTGTCTGGTCAAACGCATAATTTCTACTGAGATTACGTTTATTTCTTCTACATAGCTCGGTTCGAGTAGCAGAGTTACAAATTTTATTCGTCCCCTCTGTACTGAGAACAAATCCCTTGTCATCCTCACTACAACTTCGTCTGGAAACAGTTTCATTTTGGAAATTATCGTCGTCAGAACAATTACTATGGAAACGACAACAACAACAACAGCAGCAGCAACAATGTTTATCGTACGATGAAGGAGATTCTACGAGGGCATTCTGACTTGTGAATAGGCTGTTGTCAAAAAACGCCAACTGCTCAGAAGGCTTACGATTGTGCGAATTGCAATTGCATCTCAAAGTGTTGCTTTTAAAAGCCCCCGTATCAGAGTCTTCTAAGTAGAATGAAATAAGAGAAGGCGGGGGATCATCGGGAATTGATAGAGTTTGATTTTTATCTGAGTGTAACCTAGGAATCCTAATTCTATTTCCAAACGCAAAGGCATGGTCATGTATACCAGCTACATCATAAAGATCATCGTTGAAGCTAGCAGTAATATTTACTCTTATTGGAGACTTACCGCAAATGTTTTCTGTGAAACTACCAAGTAAGGAAACGGACTTTCGATGAAAAGAAAAAGAGCGCGCACCGGGATAAGAACTTGACCTAGTTGGAATTCGTCTACTGATCGAAGGAACTACATCAAACGATGGAAGTCCGGAAAATGGTTTGTAGCAGCATATCGGCTGAAAGGCGTTACCATTATTATTGTTTTCGTCATGCAAAACTGTTATATGCTCTGATATATCGTCGAAATGTCGACGTCTCAATGCTTTATTTCGGAGACGATCTACAACACAAGTTGTATTGGCACAATTTCTCCTATGTATCTCTGCGTCATTATTTTTGTCGTTCCGGTGGAGCGCACCTGCCAGTTGTTTGGTTACATTTTCGCATTGGCAATCTGAGAAGCATACCAATCGATGTTGTTCTGAACAGAAACTGTGACAAGACGTAGGTCGTAAATGACAGTAGATACATGCATCGCACTCAATGGGATGAGCACATTCACAAAGTGAGCTAAACGAAGCACTATTACAGTTCGTACCAGCAATACTAAGTTGCTCTTGTGTATGATTACAATGAATGCATTTCATGCATCGATTTTTGTGACAATTTTTATCATTTGTGCTGGCACCAGCTAGGTCCGTACTGGCTGCCTCAAATTCTGTCGTGTTAGCCGCCTTATAAATGTATTTAGTCGCGACAGAAGCAGTAGTTGGAGATACAGTTTTGTCAAACAGTTCACAATTACTTTGTTGAGGCGGCCTTACGTATAAATAATCAAGGGTAGGATGACACATATCGAATCTGTATCCAACCATGGAACAGTCGTGAAAAGCCAAGCCTGTCAGTGCACAAGAACTGTTGGCCTTAGTCCGCTTAGAAGAACGTTTAACCAGACCTTCGCGTAGTCTGCTCAACTCTGTCAAAGAGTCACTTTTACCATTGTTTTGTAATTTGACTCCTCCAAGACTATTAGTTTGAAATTCAGTGTTCTGGCGTAAAGAAGGATGTTGAATACAACCGATGTCAAATTCGACTGCCCCCCCTGCCACTTCAGAAACATCAGCTGAATGTTCACTTTTTTTATTCCAATTGGTAGCATGACGGATTTCGGTTTTCCCGGAAATTAAAGCTACCAACGATCTACTCAATGCAGAGCTTAAGTTTGGCCTCATTTTACTAGATTTCTGGAACTTGATCATATGCGATTTAGGCTTCACCGATCTCTCTTTACAATGCCTGCACAAAACAGACTTCCAAAATGCAGAGTCAGTAGAGCAGCTAACCTTGCCTTCTTTGTCAACCAGGGCCTGACTTGCTTCTAGCTTCCAGCAAACAGCATCTCCTCTAGTATTTTCAATTGATGCTGTACCATACGTACTTTTGCAGCAGAAAGTTTGCGGATTGCAATCAGTTGGATTTCTTGACTCGCCTACGGATGGGTTTTTAATTTGAAGAAATGAAGCGTGGTTTGGAAGTGTTTGGCTGCAGACGAGAATTTTCGCATCACTTCTTTCAATCGATCTCTGCAAGGACTCGTGTTGTCTGTGCGGCTGAAGAGTGTATTTCGAATCGTCTTTTAAACTTTGCCCAACCTGCCAAAGTTTCATGCTTTTACCAGCAATTCTTAGGTCATTCTCCTCTTCCTCCTCCTCCTCAATACTTTCTTTCGTCGTTGTTGTTCGTGTTGTTGATGATGTTGTTGTTGTTGTAGTTTTCATTCTATCGCTTGACGTATTAGTGGATACTGAAGCATTAGCGTTAGAACTGTTTGCTGTCTGTACTGTGGCCACAGACAGACAACAACCAGGTCCCTGAGAATCTGACGTTGTTTCAGTTGCTGATCGCGAAAACGTTGTCATTCGGCTGAAAGGCCCACTGGCTGGCGTCATTACGTTGCATCCTCGCGTGACGTCTGGAAATTGATTTTTCTCAGCCAATTTCTTTACAAATGCACGCCGGAAGTCGTTATGCCTTCCTCCGTTTTTCCCCAAAGACACCGGACTACAACTTTGGTCCGGCAAAAAGAAGTCTTTATCAATGCAAATCGGCATTCGTTTGAATACTGGCGGTGAGGCGGACTTGCGCAGTAACGTTTGTCTTCGTCGATGATCGGTTTCATTTTCAACTTTAACATTCAATGATATATTACTGACTGCAATATGCCTGTTTGATTGCAAGCCACTTGATGCCAACTTATTTGCCTCCTGAATACCAAGTGAATTTATGGCAGAACTTGGTTTATTTGTCCAGCTTCTTCCCAGAGATCCTAATGGGGCCACAATTTTCGACTCCACATCAGAGACAGCTGTCGCGTTGGCTTTTTCTTGACACTTTTCGTGTGAACGATTTGCTAAAATATCGTTGCCATTCGATTCAGAATACCCTGCTGAGTTCCACTTTCTTAGTAAAGCCTTACGCACGCATGCCAAACTGTTTAATTTTTGTGCGCTGATTAAACCTTTTGTATTGTGGGGAGTGATGTAGTCTGTAATGGCACCATTGATAGTTTTGGAAATATGCTCTGCGCCATCTTTACAGGAAGAGTTTGAACATTGCCCCAGTAGATGTTTGTTGTAGTCGGATGTAATTGACAATAAATTTTTAATCGGTTTGCGCATTCTGAAGCTCCAAAAGCGGCGTTCCCTAGTATGCAACGGGGTTGGATACTCCAATTCATTTTCCTCATGAGGCTCGAAAACGGCTCGTGTCGACGGACACAAGGAATTTGAGCGACGCTTTGCATTAATCAGGTATTTAAATGGAGAAAAGTGAGTTACCACATGGCCAAAATTTGAAATATTATGCTTACGCAAGTCTGACGTTAAGTTAGACAATTCATGCGTGGTTCTCGGTTGAATGTTGGAAGAAGCATCCTGAGTCATCTGTGATGGACTCTCCGTTGAAGAATAACGATGGTATCGTTTTTTACTCACTGCTCTTTTAATATGTTCTGTTGACCGAGGTGTCTTGCTAAACAAAGTGGCAAACATGTCGATAGCTGACTTTTCACATTTTTCCGATTTTAAATAATGCTTAGGAAACTGTATTTTATTTTTTCTATTTGGTATAAAATACACATTTTTTGCAATGTCCTGGTTAGCTTCTTGAGAAAAATCTGTCGACTTCTTAATGCAGTTTGTTTCATCCTTCTCCTTAAAGATATTTTCTTGTGTCAGGTGCGGAATGTGTAAGCCACCGACAGCTGGATGAGATTTTTTGTGTTGCAAAGATCTGTTTACTGAATCAACGGAATTAAAATCGGCAGTTTCATAAGTACTAGTGATATTTTTATTGGCATTTTGTAGTTTACAGCTTGTCTCCGAATCGACAATCGCTTGTTTGCTGCGGAACAGTTTTGGGCGTTTTTCTGACTGCACTTCAATGTTAAATTGGGACGGTATTGCATAGCTAGTCAACTGATTCCAGCCACTTTGACTTGAACTAAGCGCAACAATATTAGGATCGGTTCTTGTCGAATTAGCAGCGTTTTCACTGGCAAGGTCTCGAACACAATGACTACTGGAATATTTTGACGTTTTTATAAATATTGTAGGCAAATTTCCTAATATTTGCCTCTCTTTCGTCTGATTATACTCTAAAAGACTTGTCGTGCCACTAATATCACAAGAACCGTCACGGTAAGTGGAAGCCTCCTGTTTCATTTTATCCTGCTCAATGCCAAAGCTAACTCCGTCAATATCTTCGTTATAATCAACGTTAATGCTATGATTATTTGAAATAATATCAGATAGAATAAGCCTTCCTTGTTTATCACACTTAGTAGTAAATTGCCCTAAGTTAAACGCCAAACGGTTATATTTTTTATGACCAGCATCCTCGTCTGAAATCGACTCATCATTGCTAACTGCTTCAGTTCTTCGCAAAGCAACTGCAGTTTCACTGCCCGAGCGCTTAAGCAATTTGGATACTGGAGTGAAATCGTTCCTAACTGTTAACCTATTACAGCTCGCATTATTAACTTGCTGATGAGTGCACCGGCAATTATGGTAAGCAGGGCTGCTTTCTGTCTCAATCTGCTCATTTAAGTATGTCTTATTTTCTATATTATTTACAATATCTGCCCTATCAACCGTCATTGTTACAGACGGTGCAACATTAAAACGGAAGCTATCATTACTATTTCTCAATGATGCAGACATGAGGTAGTTTGTAGAATGGGACTTTCCAAAGGCAAACTCAAATGGATCGGTCGACCGCTTCCGTGACTTTATAGTAGTTCGTTTTTCGGAGGCAAAATAGATGGCGCCCAATCCAACCGAAGACTTCGACAATCGTTTTGTAGCGGAGATAGATTTTGTTATTTTCGAGGTTGTGCATGTTTCCTGATCAGTCTTCATCTGATCACTACGTTTTGATGTTGTCGGCGAAGTGAGGTCCACCGAAATTTTACCATCATTACGCGAAAGGGTTTTTAATTTATTTCCTTTAGGCCCTAGTGGTTGTGTAAGCTTCTCCGATTTAATACTGTCAAATTGAATCGGATCGTCTCCTTGAATTTTTAATTTTGTAATTTCCTCTTCGCCTTCCAATTCATCCTTACTTTCAGGCGAATCGTCTCCTTTGCCTATGCAATAGGCATCATCTCTTTCAGTTACACGCAAGTGTTCTTTATCCCGATTAGTGAGCAGCGTTGAAAAGGCCATCTTCACATCTAATTTATGTTTTAAAGCTAGAACAGTTGGATGCCAAGAATGATTTTGATTTGATAGCAATGTCTGTCCGGAATGACCAAATCTGCAATAATCACTGTAGTCCCAATCATAACAATTATCATAATCGTCATCTTCATCACCGGAGGAGGCAACAGCACTGGCCGATATTAAACGTTTTCGATGCGAATGCACATTTTTCTTATCTGACGCTACATTGTTCAAACTAAGCAAACTATTACTATTAGTAATTTGCGATTGCAGAACTCCCGTAATTGTACGCTTAGGTAGGTCACTCGAAGCATGATTGCTTTGTTGATTTTTCTCGGTTTCTTCTCGTGTACGTAATGGTGTCATATGTGTCGACGCCTCGTCTACCTCTACATCGCTAGATGATTCAACAAAAACTAACGGCAGCGGTTCAATGCTGCGACTTTTTCTGCGCATTCCAACATACAACGGATATCCAGAATAACCCCGACAATCGGGATTGCGTGTCCCGTTAGACGTCTGGAGGAGAAGCTTACGGTCGTCTAGCGAGAGTTGTCCAGGAAATAATAGGTTCCTGGCAACATTGTCACAGGAAAGCCGAGATTCGATTGTTGATACAGACGACTTTTGTTTGTCAGCACTTTCATCAGAAGCTTCTCTACCTTTATTGACTTCTACTGATGGTGTGGAATTTATCGTCGGAAAAACTGTGACATTTTCAAAGGATTTGGGCCTTTCACACAGTTTATTGTGTAGATTGCTACCCAATTCTACGTAGCCGTTTCCATTTGGCCCAGACGAATTAACAGATGGATAATTTGAAATGTTTACTGTTGTACAGGCCTCCTCAGAAATAACATCCGATGAAGAGTTTCGAGAACTTATGGCCAATCTGCTAACTTTTTTCGCAATATTTTCTACATTAAACTGTAAATCGTCGAAGTTCGTTTTCTTACCATTGGTTTTCCTTGGGTTTGTGTAATTTTTCTGTATTTTGGTACTCAACTCTGATAATAATTCCTTTGTGTTTGTGCAACAGTCGTCCTTCGGGTTTTCGCATAATTTAACTCTTATTCTTGTTCCTTCAACTTTACCTCCACCGGTTTCAATTTTCTGCAAGTTAAAATTATCAGTGTCGGTGTGAAATTGACCGTTTACGTGAGTATTCCACATGCAAACCTTTTGGTTATGCCGAGTATCCTCCTCTGTTTTATGCACATTATGACAATGATGACAATGATGGTAATGCCTACGATGATAATTACGAAATTCCAACTGTTTGGAATTCATACAGGCACAATTATTGTGGTAGAATGAAGATGGATTTATACGTTGATTACGATAAGATTGATAATTAGTATGATCACGAAAGCAATTATGAACGTGATAATGACCATCAATGTATTGATTCAAACGATGGTGATGAAGATGATGAGGAGAGTTGTTAACGTGATTTTTAGTGAATTCACATTTTAATCTACAACTATTTACAGGATTATTAATATGAAATGTGCGATCAATAATTCCCTCTTTGAATAAACGGTCATTTTGAATCGCCCACTGTGTTGGTTTTCGATTTTCTGATGAATCCGCAAGATTTTCTGCGTGAATGCATGAATTATTGTCTGATGATATAGCAAAATTTGAATTTGACGTTATATCAAGATTCCTTTGAGGAGAATTTCTAAGATTACCGTAAAACAGGCGATGCCTATGCCTTTGCTTGATTCCACCTGTTTGTTGCAACTCGACAACTGCGGCTTCCTCGTCATCACAGCTGGTAAGACTGGAGGAGATGTATATACGAGGAAGGCTATTGTGCCATTGGTGTCCCAGTTGATTACAGGGCTTCGATTTCGAATCTATGCTCTCCGACTTATTGACGATATCCATCTGTCTTCGATCATGTGTTGTATGAGGTGTGCGATCCGTGTCTGCTTCGCAAATGCTAGCCTTTTTACTGGTAGTGGTTGCGGATGTTAGACCGCTTCTGCTGTTTGTCGAGTTCATACCTAAGGAATAGGCAGTTGTGGCCGAGTCTGCCGAATGCTGTGCGATGCCCTTTGAAAGGCGCCGAAAATCCGATGTTTTGTTATCGGTAACTGAAACGATTTCAATAGTCGGTGAGTCGGCTGATCTCAACGTTGCAAAACGCGTTCTAGGATTTTTTTGGGTATTAAGGCAATTTAAAGCGTTCTCCATGCTCAACACACCTTGTATAATTGGAACGGATGCCATCGGTTTTGCTCCATATCCTCGTGGACTCCGATTATTAGTTTCATTTAAATGCGTTTCGGTGTCATTTTGTTCAATGTTCCGACTGCAAACGACCATTTCTCCCATGTTGTTAGTATGCGGCGATGTTTTATGCAGTACAACAGAATGAACCAGACAATAATCAGGTGTTTCTGTGCCCCTAGCACCTCCAGGATGAAAATGATAGTATGACTTTCTACAACAAGTTTGCTCAGATGTCGTTCTTTTTCGTGAATCATGATCTAAGCCTCTTTCGGTTTGTTGTTGATCCGTAAAGGAAACTCGATGCGCCATTAGCGGAGCCTCCCTATGCAACTGTTCCAAAGTATTGTCATTGGCAATTTTGAGAGGCCCCTCGCCAAAGTGAATTGTGGATTTTGTAACTGAATTTGGATTACCATTTCCAATATCAACAAACGCGCCATCTAATATATTTACACCTGAAGTGACATTACTTTCACATTTCAAATCAGATTCATGATGAGGCGTGTTGAGCACCAGAGAGTTATCTTTTGCTTTATGGAACGAATTAGTGTCAAATTGACTCGTTCGATCGATATCCACATGATCTAAAGGATAAGTCGATTTTTCCATGCTTTCGGAGTCCACTTGAGTCAGGTGAGTGTCAGCAACACAGCGCTGAAATTTGTGTATCATTGTAAAAGAACGCCTGCGTACCGAACCATCACGACTTCGTACCATTTGACGAACAGGTCGTGTGTGTGACGAATTACCAATATCACTATTCTTTGCATCTGTTGACAAGTGTTCTCCTTTTTCTGTGCGAATAGAGTGCATGGCAAAATGTGAATTAATGTCCATACACTCAGGAGAAAGATGTGATTGAACCACAGGAGTCTCATTGTCACGAGGCTGAACAGGATCAAGTTTGTGATTTTTAAATGTTGCTGTGAAGCTGGAAGTGCTCGTGTCTGATGCTTGTATAAGTCCTGAAGTTACCGTAGAGAACTGTTTGATTAAAGAACCTAAAAGTCCTATTTTTTGTGGAAATTTTAAATTACCATGAATGGAATTATTAATGCCATCAGGGGTATGATAATCATTATTCATGGTATTTGGACACTCCCCAATCTGACTGCTTGTATTAATAGATGTTGACGTTATAGTGCTTACCACATGCGATTGATTTATTTCATCTTTTTGATTTTCTGAACTGACACATGAGCTCAGACAACAATTTGATGGTGCATTGTTCTTCGATCTAGTGGAAGTTTGCTCAAACGTATCATCTGGTTGCGTCGTAACACTTAAAATTGTTGTAGAATTGCTTGTTTGCCTGCCTGGAACGCATAAACTGGCATCAGTAACGGTACTGGAATTATCATTTTCCGTAGTAGCAACCTTGTCTGTCGTTTTATCAACGATATCCGAGACATTACTCTTCGATGCCAACTGCGGATTCGAAGTAAAATAAGTATCCAAAGGCTGTGATTTGATCGATTCCTTGATTGCTGAAGTTAATCTATTCATCCGACACTGGCCGACCGCTTCTTCCGTTACTGGCGCTGCATTCAGAACTTTCCGTTTAGGCACCAGAATTCTCTTTCCATGCTTTTGGCAAGCCTCGTTTTCATTATTTCTGTCGTGAATAGAAGCACACACGCCTGCCTCGAATCCTGAACTTGCCGAACCGACGGTTGTCTTTAGCAAATCCGACTGAGTTTCACTTAATTGTTGTTGATTTTGATGTTGTTGCAGTTTCAAAGAATTTTGATGCTGAAAACGCTGTTTTTTACTCCAGAATGGCATGGTTACAGCTAGATCACTAGATGGCTCACGCGTTATAAAGCTTCATTTTTTATAACGATTCTAAGTGAATTCGTTTTAAAATATGTCAACTAATTTGATTGTGTTTGTATGCGTGTTAGTATCTGGGCCACCAGTTTAGAGGAGAATCCATATGAAACGTCAGTAAAACTCCATTATTTCATTTGCAATCTAGTCAAGCAAACCAATCAATTAGGTTAGGATTGTTTTACAGTTTTGGTAATTGCAACAGTTCAACTTGCCAGGTGAGCAAGTAATCTGCATGAGATTTTGAGCCCATCATTATTATTTTATTTATTGCAAAGAAATTAACGTAAAGAATTTTAATTTCTCACATGAATTAACAAAAAGTTCGAATTGGCCAATTGTATTAGCGCTTATCTGTTATTGGTCAATTCCGGTTTTACTGATAACTGCTTTCTAATTTCATGAGATAAAAATTCTACCTTGTTAATGTCGCTTTTTGGTTAACTCGTGCTTAAAAAGCCAAATAGTGCCGAACCAACGGGAAGTTATATAATTAAACAGTCATTTATTGCGCGGATGGCGATAAAAGTTATTTAAGTTAAGGCTGCGAGTCTGATTCAAATAATTGATAAGTTGTATAATTCTAAATAATATTTTCAGTCTACCACATTTTTCAATTGAAATTTCATGAGGAATGTAATTCCTCTTCGTTCCGGATAATATAGCATAACTATAACGCGGCATACAGGTGGCTACTAATTAATACTTGTTTTTTTTAAAATATGATATAAATGTGGATATGAAAAATGCAAGGGGGCAAAAGAAATATTTTAGACGAATAGCTTGAACGATGCCATTTAATAATTGATCAGTTAAACTCTTAACAATATTTAATAAAATAAATTATTGCAATCGATTCTTTCCAATAATCACGCGGAAACAACGTTAAGGTATCGTTCATTTTGAAGAACTAGAACAAGAGTAATTCCACTCGAATTAATGCGACTTTATAATGTTTAAAACTGTGACATTTATCAGTCTTTTAGTTATAATGAAGTCCAATAATGTAATAATGTCTTTTTTCTATGTTATTCAATGACTGGTTAAATACCATGGGATTGTTTTTTACTTCAAGCTCGCAAGCTTGATTTAAATAATTGTTACTACCACCCGAGAAATCAATAATTGTTTAATTGAATTAATAGTTAAGAAAATAATTTACACATATGCATAAACACACAGACATATATATATATATATATATATATATATATATATATATATATATATTATTATATATATATATATATATATATATATATATATAATAACACGTTGAGGGTAATGGCTGTTGTTTCTTAATAAGGGTAGTACAAAAACGACAGGTATACCTTTGTATAAAACCATATATGTTCTAATAATGTGTAACTAAAAGCAATATCACAGCGCAAGTATTGATTTTTGCTTAAACGTAATAAAGACCTAAAATGGAGAGAACTGAAATTGCCCAGACCATTGACAGCCAAAACAGTATCAGATTGTTTCGGTGCAAAAGATTGTTGTCAACTGAAACAAATTTTTGCTAAGGAACGCAAAAAACGAAGAAAAAGCAATTCAGTCAGACAAAGTATGTCTTTTAACTTGTAAAGGTTAACAGGACTTCAAATTTGCCAGTTTGTCAATCACACGCAATGAAGCAACGCAAAAGCGTAAAATAGTTATTTTTCAACTTAAAAATGTTGCATTAAAGTCTTCACCTACTCCTGCCCAGCAATATGTAGTAATGCCGATTTGAAAAACTAAATTATAAAATAACTTTGTTACATTTAAAAATAAATAACAATTCCGTGTAATTTAAAAAATACACTGAGTTGTTCTGAGATTTTGTTGAAGCTTTAAATCGAAATATTAAGGGCAATGCGGACTTATTGAAATATTTAGTTATGCATATACACTTTATGCATATATATATATATATATATATATATATATATATATATATATATATATATATATGTATATATATATATATATATATATATATATATATATATATATATTTATAGATGTTTGTTTGTATGTATTTATGTATGTAGGTATTTATGTATGTATGTATATTTGGATGGAAATATATATACTTTGGGTATGAACTAAGCATTACATAATATAGAAAATGCAATCCGTCTACAGGACCGATTTCAAATTTATAATGTATACATGAGCAGTAACAGGAATTTTCTCAACTGGAACTCTGAATAATATGCTACAAAATTTAAATTACGTCTGTTGCTATTATATTACTGCTGGTGACGACACCGTTCTAGTCACCAAATTTCATTTTTTTTATTTGTGTAATAATTATTTTACCCCAAACATCATATTTATAGTCAAAAAATGCCTTTAAATGTTTATTTATATTTGTTCTAAATGTAGTATTTTGTCTGTCATATAATGGGAGATGTGGGATGCCTGGTTGGAATTTTAAGTCTCAAGTGATTCCAATGAGGATCCAATCTAATTTTAAAATGTCAAATATCATAAGCTGACATTAACCACTGAAAATGACGTGCAGTATGCGGTTTCCGTGGCGAAGATTACGGCCTTAGTGACTGTAAACAAAACACTCATAGATTCATATCCCGGTTATGCAAATTCTCCCTACCACTGGTGAGAGCACAATTAAAACGGAATCGGTTTAGTAGTTGATGTTCAAAATCTATCTTGTTCCATGCTAAGTTTAGACTGAAAAAAATATATTGACAAATCTACGTATATAATGCACGGGTGTTTACTACAACATCACTATTTTATTTAATATCTTCGTTAAGTTTCTCATTCTATTTAATATGGTTTATGCTTTAACAATAATTGTTTGCGCGGGTGGTGGTAAGAATTCTTTAAATCAAGTTTGCGAGCTATATTGATTGGTGTTTACTTCAAGCTCGCAAACTTGATTTAAAGAATGGTTTATGCTTGTCTTTCCCCAACCCTACCTATTCAGGTCCCTCTGGTTATACGGTATTTCAAACGAGATGAATAAAATAATTATCCTGACACGTTCAAAGAGTAAAACAATATCTATTGAATTCAGTTCCATTAAGTTCGATGTGTACATGTTTTGATTATATTTAACTGTTTTTTTGTTATGTATACATAAACACATGCACATGCGTTATGTACGCATATTTAATGATATAATAAAATTTGTTTTTAAACAATCCAATTCTAAAATGATAAATATTTTTGCGAAACTGGATTAATCGAAATTACCTGATCTGCGTTAGTCAAAACGCAGATCAAGTAAAAAGCCAACCCTAAGTAAAATGTGAGTGGTTTCATCGAAATTTCACATATGCATGGCTCGTCTGATCTATAATTTTATCAATTATCTTGGCGTGAGGTTATGATGAGTGTATCTGATATTTTTGGGCTCCCCACCCTCTAATTTGAGGGCGACCACAATTATGTCATTTCACATGGTGAGTATAAAAAATGGTCTAACGCATGCAAATAGTAAATTCATATTCAGCCACTCAGTTGAATAAATATAACAGATAAAGACATACACACAGGCACTTGACGCGAAACTATCTAGTGAAGGGTCAGTTGGAAGTTTATATGATTGGCGAACTGAAGATGGTATCTGCCAAAGGATGCCAAAATCTGTTCAAGGAACGAAACAGCGGATATTCAATCTGTGTTAGTCAAAACACTGATCATGGTAATATTTGATGGCCTGTCCTTGCTGAGTGCCTGGCTAGATTTGATCTTTGAATATGCCTATATTTTCATACCGTTCTATCCACTCTTCTACGTTTCTTTATCGGGTACATAGTTTCCCCTATATACTTGATATAAAAATTCTTACAATGTATCTCATATACTCGCGAAATGTTCAAGTGTTCACCTTTTTCTTTCTGAGTCAATAGCGTGTTGCCTAAAATAAGCGTTTGGCTTACTAGTGTTCAGATGATGTATTAAGCTGGTAGTATTCCGCTAAATCATAATCCTGTCCTTTTCCAAAATATTTTTCATGCTTTTTCTGCTGTACTCCTTCATTGTCCATTCTATTTCATTTATCGGATAATCAATCGTCCTGAATATTTCCTTTAATCTCACAGGTTACTTATCTCTGTATATAACAGTTAAATACTGTTTGTTGTGGAGAACTAATATATATGCAAGTATGTATTAGGTGTTGCGAACCTAGTAACAAATTAGTTCAGTTGTGACCAGAAGGATAAACCAAAGGCAGCATGAACGGGAAGTATAATCTCATGCACATTCGTTTCGTGCTTACTGGCGACTCATCAGTAGGAGCCGGTATTACGCCCTTTAACCACTATATATTTTGGTCAAGAATGTTTGATTATACTTTCCGTTCATGCTGCCTTTGGTTTATCCTTCTGGCCACAACTGAACTAATTTGTTACTGGATTCGCAACACCTAATACATACTTCCTTATCTCTGTGGTTCAAGTCTACAATTTTATGGTTTTTCAATATGATTCCATACGAGTGGCTATGAATGAAATTTAGAAAAATACCTGAGTATCTTTCATAAAAAATATTTCTTTCTAATGTCTGATCATTCTGTTTTAATTTCATATCTAGAAATGATAACACGCCTTTTCTCTCCTCTTCAAAAGTAAATTTTAATTCTCCTATCTGATTAGCTAAAGTAATAAATTTATCCGACTCATTATCACCATAATTCCGATTTACGAAGATAACATCCACAAATCTCAAAAACAAGTTAAGTTTCACTAGTGTTATCATAAAAAGATATTTTTTTAAATAATGCATGAAACTGTTTGCGACCGGGACCGATATTTGTCGACCTATCACTTGACGGTCGCGGCACAATAGACAATTTCTTTTAAAGAATATATCAAAACCCATCAATTGTTTATAAAATTCATTTCAGTACAGAAGGCATGTACAGGACATATAAATATTTATCTTCTCAAAAATACACATTAATGTGATTTACCTTCCTTCTGGTGATTTCATGAACTCCGTTAGGCAAGGTTTAACGCATTCTAATGCCGCATGTGTCAGACTATTAGCAAAATCGATTCCACATCAGGGCTTGTCCATCTATAACTGTCCACTAAATTACTGATACCATGGCACAGAAATTTAGGTAGTTTATCAGTCTGTGAATTCTGAACATTCAAAATAAGTCTACGTGGATTACACTGATTATAAACTTTAACTAAACCACATACGCTGAAATAGACGGTATCTCTTTAAATTAATGAATTTCCAAGCTTCAAATATAACTTTTCAGACTCAATCATTTGATTGTTTAAAGTCTTAATCTCCTCTTGTAACTTGTCCGGCGAATCCTTTTTTTATTTTATTATCAACATCAATGTTAATTAGCGGATTATATATTTTATCGTTATAACTATACTGGGTTATTAACATCGTTCCTCCACATTTATCCGCCTTGTGACATAATATCCTTTTGAATATTAACTTTGCTTTTAAAAATTTCACATAATTTGGCCTGCATGCTTCCCCTGATAATCTAACACCAATCTGTCTACATCTAATTCATATTTAGTTCTATCTTTCCCCGGTAGGAGCTGGGTAATCTTGACTTTTCCTTAATAATCTCATTCGTAGGAATGTATTCAATAAGAAATATCGTGTTAAGTCCAAAATTAAGTATTTTTTGTAATAATTTTCTGATGATAAGGCGAGAAACGATGCCTCGAAACGACGTGAGTCAATAGGCAATAGTTGCAACGTCAACATTTTCAGCGGATGGTACACGCCATGTTGAAGCCTTCACAGTGACGGGACAGTTATATTCCATCTATCAAGCAAACGCTTTAAAAATCATAAAATTACACCTTGAAAAAATCCTATAATACAATTTGTGTACAACTTTAAATAATGGGGCATTCAATTACATATATTCTGATTAGGATAAGTAAATCGACAAATGAACACAAATACACAGATACAAACAGACAGACGGAGACTTCTTTAAGTCAAGTTTGCGAGCTTGAAGTAAACACCAATCCCATTGTATGTAACCAGTCGTCAAACAACATAACAAAACTGCCGCCAGTCGCACGCACATACGCGTTTCGACCTTCCATGATCATCATCAGAGTACGACGGCAAACTGACTAGCAAGGATCAAACAGCATTGAATATATAAGAAAAAAAATTAGATATGCGGCTCTCACCTTTAGTAGTCTCGCTTGTCAGTTTGCCGTCGTACGGCTGGCGGTAGTTTTGTTATGTTGTTCGACGATTGGTTAAATACTCTAACGAATTTAACATATTACACATTAAATTAAGCTTTATAAACATGTTCCTGTTTGAAAGTTTCCTTTGCTATCAGTATATTTGTATTGCCTTCCACAATTCAAAGAGATGTCCCACATATTAGTGCACTACGTATTTTATAATTCTATACTAAATTCATAATTTGGTGAATTTTGCGGTCTTTTCCTAGGGATCACGTAGGCTAATTTTTCCTTTACTAGCCTGCGTGTTTGCTTTATACTTATTTTTGGATATTCATAGAAGCTACTTCGTGTTGCTCTGACGTTTCAACTACTTGAAGGAATGTCGTTGTTGCGATACTGAATTAATTGAAATTACCTGATCTGCGATTTGACTAACGCAGCTTTCATTGTTCCAGTAATTTTCTTTTTTTCATAATATTTCGATCTACATTACCGTAGATCTTCATCAGATGCATTTCACGAAACAAATGAAGCAAGTGTGACCCTATTTAACTTTTACTTCATCTTATAAGTAATGTAATATATTTATTGTGAATTTAGACTATAAGTAGCCAATTATGTATGAAGCTTTTTCGCGATTCCTTCGTTTCTCAGTCCAAGCTCTCTCTTGCCATATTATTCGATATTTTGCGCATTTAATGATTTCGCTGATTAACCTTGGTTGTTCAAGTTTAATTTCGACCAGTGAGTTCAACTTACTCTTGTATTCTTTACCATTTCATATACTTACATCGATGACAGTTAGATACTGTTTGTGGCGGAGAACTAGTATATATGCAATTGTGTATTAGGTGTTGCGCACCTAGTACCGTCCTACTTACCTGCATTCCTCAACCAAATATATAGTGGGTAAAGGACGTAATCCCGACCAGTAAACACGAAACGAATGTGCACGAGATTATCCTTCTGGTCATGTTTGAAATAATTTGTTACCACGTGCGCAAGACCTAATGAACAATTATCTCGACGACCTCACATATCTAAGAGGGCAGCCTAAATTATCTATCAATCAACGTTGTTTAAAGTTGACGGTTGTGGAATAGGATTGATGTGAGTTCAGACATGTATTTCAAAATTTTACTGGCTACAACAAGTAACTTGACAATACAAATTAACAATAATTAATTGCGCGGGTGATGATAACAATTCTTTAAATCAAGTTTGCGAGCTTGAAGTAAACACTAATCCAATTGTATTTAACCAGTCGTCGAACAACATACCAAATTGTTACCATCACCCGCGCAATCAATTATTGTTAAATTGTATTGGCTATATATGTATATGCGGCGAAAGCTGCAAATAGTTAATGTTCGTGACTGCATAGAAATTGTGCAGCCGACATTTACAGTCAAGTTCAATGTATGCGAGACTGCTAGATGTGAGAACCGCATATCTAACTTTGATATCCATATATATTCAATGCGGTCTGATCATCGATAGTCAGTTTGCCGTCGTACTCTGATGATGATCATGGAAGGTCGAAACGCGTCAGTGCGTTGCAGCTGGCGGTAGTTTTGGTATGTTGTTCGACAACTGGTTAAACACAATGGGATTGGTGCTTACTTCAAGCTCGCAAACTTGATTTAAAGAAGTAACTTGACGATTTGCTGATACAATGTTATCTGGTATAGGATCTTGTATTGTTCTACAAATAAAGACGTATTGCCTATAATTATATGTGGAAAGATTCAGAGTATATGTATATGTGTAACCACAACATTAATTATTTCACCATAATAACTCATCTAAAGAAGATTGGTCAATCTTTATTGTCCGGTCTGCGTTTTGACAAACAAAGGCTAAATTCCAGTTGTTCAGTTTCTTGTATATATTTTGGTGGCCATTGGCAGCCGCTTTCTTCAGTTCACCCATCATCCAAAGATTTACAGAACAAACTGATGAAACAAGTGGATTCAAATATTTCGGTACGCAATCCAAAAATCAGGTAAAGTGCGATAGATAGTTGTGTGTCAAGTGTGTGTATACATCTGTAACTGTTATGCTTATCCAACTAAGTGAAACTAATGTAGCTGAATATGAATTTACCATTTACATGTGTCAGACTATTTGTTTTATACTCAACCTGTTAAATGACGTAACTGAGGTCACCCTCTCATTTTTGGCTGGGAGGAGCCAAATAAATCAGATACACTTATTAAAAACTTATGCCACGGTAAGTTATTAAATTAGAAATCAGACGAGACATGCACGTGTGGAATTTCACTCAATCCACTAAAGTTGTACTTATAAATGGCTTGTTTTATAAATGTTGTCATGTCATTAAATAGGCGCAGGTCACACATGTGCATAGTCGTGTACACAAAACTCTAAAAGTTTCAGTCAAATATTATTAATACACATGTACCTCCATATAAACGGAATTGCAGTCAAAAGACATTAATTTACCATTTGCATGCGTCAGACTAATCCTTTACCCTTACTATTTGTACCGCTATACTTAAAATATTACATATTAACTATGAATAAATTTAACTATTAATAGGTACAGCGTTATAGATCTGCGTATGAATATATTAATGTATAAGCATTTTTAAATTGAATACTATGATTGGTTATATCATGGTGGTAAATTGCATTAATATTATTAAAAAGAAAGGTGCCGCAGAAACGAATTACATGCGTTGTTTTAATGTTTTCTTTGCTGCTCATTGGTGTGAGTTTTAACTTTCTCTGACGATGAATCAAGAAAAACGGATTCGCAGCGTAGGAAGACCATATAGGAGTTTCCTGAACAAGGACACGAGAGTCAACATTTCCAGTTGTCTTCTAATCGATCCAGGCTTCTTATTTTAACACAAACCAATATCTCCACCAGAATATAAATGTGAATTCTTTCATCTATCTATATATTAATAAATGGATGAATGTATTCTCATTTATACATTATGTCAGCTTTTGATTGAAATATTGGCTTGTTATAAAATAAGGAGCGAGGATAAATGAAGAAGACGTCCGAAAGGGTGATCAAAATATCATTCGATGAAAAAAGAAAAGGGAAATAGTATTATGGTAGAATTGTGCATTAGGTGTCGCGCACGTAGTAACAAGGTGGTTTAAATAGATGTAAAAGAGTAATCTCAAGTACGCATAGGATTCGTGCTTACGGGGTGTGTTAGAAAACTGTTGCTGTGCCAAAATTTTACTCACTTATCGAAAGCATTTCTTAAATGTAGAATTTGCGCCGTATTTTGCGTCAACCGTATTGGTATAAAGTTAAATGAGATTTGGTTGCGCGGTGAGTGATACGTATTATTTTGATCTTTATTCCTATTCCATTATACATATATATAATTTGATTGTTATATATGTCGATATCCTAACCTTGACTTAAACTAAATGTTAGCATAGATGAGGTATTGTGTGCATACGTATAATTTGACAAAATAATATACATACAGTCCAATAATTGAGCAAATATAATTTGAAATAATAGACATTGATTTTAATAGAAATTGTATGACAAACAAATTCTCAGTAGGACTGTGTCAGATTATGCTTATAATTTTGGTGCTTTGTGACTAAAAGAAGCATGGTTCTAACGAAAAATGCTATTTCATTTTGATTGAAATATATGCTGGCCAGAGTTTTGGTGTTGCCAACACCAAATTAAACTGGAAAACTACATTGAAAAAATATTTATTTCAATCTGGGCCCCATTATTTCTGTTTTCCAATGTTTTTTCATATATTGTTGTTATGACATGTCTGCTTGATTTTAAAATCAAAATTTTCCAGATTTTCTCACAATTCATTAGGCATATACAATTTTGCCAATCGGGGGAAAAGTAACCAGAACTTTAGCATAAATTAATTAAACAGTAAATAGTTCTTGCACGCAGACGCACAATCAAACACACACACACACACACACACACACACACACAGAAGACCTCACGAACGCAAATATACCAAATTGCTGCAAATAGATATTATTATTAAAGCGGGAAATCAGACTAGATCTAACTCACGTAATGAAATCGCACCAAAATATTTTAATGTTTTGTTTAGTATTCAGGAAATGAATTGGCCTATTATTCGTAACCATCACATTATCGCATATTGTATATTTTTGACAAAATTATATTACATAATATATAAACTTCTAACAAAATAATGCACTATTAACTTACTCTTTATGCTTAAAATATTTTATGCATAATTTAAGCGCTACAAAAATAACAAGACAACGTTGGGAACTTCAAATCGTTGAAATCAAACATTTCATTCGAATTTTTCTTCAAATAGAGTTTGTCAGCTTGAAATAGACACAAATTCTGACGTATTCTGACGTATTCTGCCAGTCTTTGAACAACAGCAAAACTACTGCCAGCCAGTCAAATTTAAGAATTTCCAAAGTTTTCATTTACCCAGTGTGGATGAATTGTCCTTTCTACACTATACAATTATTAATTTTATTCTGAAAAGTGTATGTACATAAGGGGTCAGGTGTTTATATCAATAAAGCAACCTTGATTATAGAAACTGTTATCACCTCCCGCAACCAACGTTAGTTTAATTTCCATTTGCCCAAATTTAAAAAAATTGACATTGACTTTGTATGAGTAGAATTGCCTTTCTGTATTTAACACAATCATCTCCTAATCCATTTTCTCCAAGTGTCAATATTTTGATCAAAATGTTAAAGTTTTTCAATAACATCTAAACTCTACAATAGCAAGAATCTGACATGTCTGATAAATACAGTTCAAATAGTGTTTCATTTTTTAGTAGTATTTTATTCGACAATGACATCTAAAAATACACATACATACACGTACAAACGCAGGAACAGACATTAGAAAGCGCACAAAAGAATAGTGAGGCATGAAGAGAGAACGCGTGTGTTTGTTCTCGATTTTAAATCTCTTGATGATTGCCTATTTGGTTGTGAATACTAGTCACTTAAATTATCAATACGAATGATAGAACTGAAAAGCTCAGTTCTAAAATACATCAACAGTAGAACTAACCGAGTAAGAGAAACTTTTTTCCTCTCACAAAAATTCGTGAGAAATTCAATACTCGCGCCATAAACTGATTTGGCAATACATCAATGACAAACAGGTGTCTAGCTCAAAGAAACAGCTTGTCTAAAAATAGTGCACTGAATAGAATTCGCAGACATCCATCCCACGAAAAACAAGTCTATGTTTTATGTGAATAGGTTTTTTTCCTTGTTTTGCGGTGAATAGGAGAAAAAATCATTACTGGCTTCATGCATACCACAAAACATTTAACAGTTAAATTGATCAGCAATGTAAATGACATATTTTAAGGTGTGTGCTAAGTGGAAATTATAAATAACATTTATGAATTAAGATAAAAATTGACAACCTTTGACATTTTTTCAATGAAACTAGGCTTCCATGAATACGCGATGTCGTTTCATATTGACGTTAAACTGTCAATTTTACCAGCCGATAAATTATCATATTCTTATATAGATGTGCTTATATAACTCAAAAAAGTCGAATTATATCTACCAACTCATTTTCACTTTGTTCTGTAAAAGCTTCTTTTATCTGCTTATTAATAATGCGCCGATTTCAAAATATAAATATAAACAAACGTAACTAATCCAGGGCACTTGGTAAACTAGCAAGTAATAATTAATTTCCGTTTAACAATAATTGATTGCGCGGGTGGTGGTAATAATTCTTTAAATCAAGTTTGCGAGCTTGAAGTAACGAACAACAAAAGTACCGCCAGCCGCAACGCGGCTGGCGGCACTTTTGTTATGTCGTTCGACGACTGGTTAAATACAATGGGATTGGTGTTTACTTCAAGCTCGCAAACTTGATTTAAAGAATTAATTTCCGTGTTTGCAATAGAATATTTTACATCACCTACCCAAAAATGAAAGTAATAAAATTGGATTTAAACATCTAAAAGCCTGTTTTATCAGTTTTATGCACCACACTATCTAAATCAACATAACAATTCTTTAGCATCCACTAATAAATTATACTATTTAAAAAATTAGAAGCACGCATAACATTAGAGTCAAGACAATTTTGCGTTCTTAGTAAAAGTCAAAAAAATATATATATATATATATATATATATATATATATATATATATATATATATATATATATTACTATATATGTTCATACCACGCAGTTTAAAAAGGCATATTTTTTTACTTATCTCATCTTGACAGAGAGATCCGTAACTTTAGAAAGCAAATTATAAATATCATTGGGTAATTATGTTAGATTGCTTGCTTAAAGTATAGAACACAATTGAAGCAAACTCATGCATAAACACGCATAATTCGCCAGATTGTGTTTAGTTCTTGACCAATGTTCTTTTCTTTATTCGGATTTGCTATGAGAATCTCAAAACTAACGGCTTGGGTACTATTACCACTTTTATCAGGGTTGCGATCCTGATAAAGACACCTGACCCATCATGTATTTATATTTGTCAGTATAAACCAAACATTGCATAGTGTAGAAAAGGCAATTTATCCAGTAGACAGGTTTCGTTCTTATTGGGAACTCATCACGTACTGTATAGAATTTGCCGCGGGCAGAGCTAGAATCTGGGCACGTCTGTTACTAAATTTTTAGTTTTATGCTAAACTGATAATGTTGCTTTTAATTAATTTTATTGGAGGCACCGCACCTAGTTTCTTCGGAGATTTTCGGTACACATTATTGAGTATACTTGTCAATTGACAGTTCATCACATCATATATGTATAAATAATAAACGAAACAAAAAATCTAGTTTATACGACTCTATTTATACTTATGATCGGCTATGCTCATAACAGTTACGGACGCTTTATTACTTTTATTCCGATCTACTGGATGAATTGCCTTTTCCACACTATACAACACATAGTTTATACTGACAAATGTTTGTACATAATGGGTCGGGTGTTTATATAAAGATCGCAACCTTAAATAAAAGTAATTTTTATCACCGCTCGCGCAACCAATGTTCGTTTAATTATATACATACATCTATTATTTCATCCTCCGCGATTTGCGTTCTCGGGTTGTCGCTTTGCCCTATCCGGTTCGCAAAAATCCGATTAATTCCCATTTCCAAGTACGCATCCATTTAGTCTTCGTTTTGACGGGGTTTGGATTCGTCCCTTTCATCCGAAGGCTTCAACATCGTTCATACTAACCACTGGAAATGATTTACGATGTTGAAGCCTTCGGAAGAAAGGGACGAATCCACACCCGGTCAAAACGAAGACGAAATTGATGCGTACCTGGAAATGGGGATCAATTGGATCTTCGCGAACCGGATAGGGCAAAGCGACAACCCGCGAACACAAATCGCAGAGTCAACATATGAAGGTCACATTGTGCACTAATCATTCAAATCATACGCATCTATTATGGTTCATCATTCAATTTAATACAATTAAATGCAGGTGAACCTACAGTGAAAGAATTTCAATTTGCCTTAGATGTGGGCATGCAGCCTCTACACTTGCTGCATCAATCATATCATACGTCAGAGTTTAATTAATTAATGTCGTTTTCTTCCTATGTGAAATTGAGAAAGTAAAGGTGCCATTTACAGTTAGAGGAAAGTCGAAAAATAAAAATCACAGCCTATATCAAAATAAAAATGGATAGTTTGGTAACGCATATAATTCTAATTATTGATTAACAAGTATTGAGTTTGTAAAGTCAAACAAATATACGAAATATTTTGCTAGAGGTAGTTGCTGATTCTGATTAGCGCAGACATCACTTCCTACCATTAGTTAGTGATAAGCTACAAATTGAGCCAAGCGAATTTTCCACTGCTGTTTTATTCATTATGCCATTTCTCGATTTGAATGGTCTAGATTCCGTAATCAGTCTTGTTGTTCTGCTACAGCTGAATTTCGATATGCATCAATAAACATCTCGGGTTAGTGTATTTCTGATCTCCGCCGAAGAAACTGCAAGTTAATATCTTTAAACATATCCATATTTACATGCAATTCTATGATTCGTTTGCTTACCTTAATTAGGCGCATGGTTTTATGCGCATACATTAGACGAAAATCTTTATCTGGGTTTTAATACACTCATGATGTGTCTAAAAGTTCAATTTTCAGACTTTATTTAGGAAGTTCATTAACTATAGTTTAATTTAATGCCAAAGATTTTGCCTTTTTCTTTGTTAAGTGTTCAGCCATGCTATTTTCATTTAATTTTTCTTCATTCAGTTAAATTTTACATAATTCGACTTCGACTCAGAAATAAATAAATTACGAAGTCACTCATCGTTGTACGTTTTAACTAAGGAGGACAACAATAAGTACTAAATTTTTCTCGACGTCTGCTTAATAACATCTATGTTTTACCCTTTTAAATCTAATGCTTCTAATCATCTTTGATTATAATATACCAATTTCAATCAGAAACACGCGGTTTTATTTGAAACTAAGAAGGATACTAGAGTTAGTATCTGTCCTATGAAAATCTCTTTCCCATTTCTGACCATTTTTAAGTGATTTCATGTCCAGAAACGGCCATTCTTCTTATGTCTTCTTTTCGATCATAAATGCGGATGCACATTTCTGATTAGGTAAGCTTGAGAAATTTTCAATATCCTTATTACTATGATTCCAATTATCTGATGCATTATACGCTTCGGTAAGTCGCCTTTCTTATAAAATAAGAAACGGTCGAGAATTTTGATTTGTTGCATTTCAGTTGTAAAATCATTCTTCTGCATCTGCATAAAGAAGATTTTTTTCTATTACCTGAAGAAAAATTGCAAACTGTGTGTTCGTGTGTACGTTGGGAGGTGTACGCGTTACTTACTGTGTATGTTTGCACCTTGCCTATACTTTAACGTTTGTTTGTTTTTGTATATAGTAAACAAGAAATCTAAGAATCCTCTGAGTGTTCATCTGGTGAACCAGATAATACATTCAAGATAATATTTGGCGAAAAATGGCCTATTAACTAGAACAAAGTTATGCCTCATTATGACAAGCATTTCTTTATTTACTTTAATAAAACCCCAACTAAGCTAACCAGTATTCATGTCTGTATAGACCATAATTATTTTGGAGAGGAAGACAGTACAAAGCAGTGTTGTCAGATAAATCAAATTTGAAATTATAGTTTTTCGTGATGATGCATTAAAGTCGTATATTATAAAATTATTTTGATTTTTGTTTACCTTTTAACTTAGCTCATGGATATATATATATATATATATATATATATATATATATATCAAGTATGGTGAAAGATTTAAAGTCTACGTTCACAGTTTGTGCCATACAAACTATACTCAAAGGAATACATGAAAGAGCAGACAAATGTCATAAAACAATAGCATGCGATATCATGTTTTTTTCTAAACGGGCTCACTCTATGCATGCAAGCCTACATTTATTTTTACATTATAAATACACGTTTTAATGTTGTAGTATCATTTCAAATCTTGCGTAGATTATAGGATTCGGAAATAAACTGTGCAGATACGTAATTTAATGACTGAAATATCCACTATTAAGACATGTCTAGATGACACAGTTAATGTACACATATTCTCAGAACCAGCATCTGAAAGAATGTTCACTCTGGTGGGCATAACATCTGTCAGAATTTGCTAGCAATTCTAAAATTTATTTCTGCTTCTATCAGATTATGGATCTTTGATTCCTTCGTTCGATGCGAAAAGACAAAAGTTATTGTTTAATAAATTTGATGCCTGAGGTTGATTGCTAAATTTTTCTTAAAAGGCTCTCATCACATGAGTGGCCACCCAGGAGTTGTTGGATCGTTTTGTGGCAACTCAAAAAAATCTCTCCAGTAAAAATCTTCTATGTAGAATTTTAAAAAAAGGGTCGCAGATCACTTTGGCACCAGACCGCAAAAAACATGTAGAATTGTACATCCTAAAGCCACGGCTGGATAAACCTCCTTTTGAAGCTATAGCACAAATACACCAACCAGTGTCCAAATTATCGCCATCATTGTCAAATTTCAAACAGCGTGAGACAGTCAGGTTTATACAGCTTGAATCTAGAGATATGACGAAGCAGTCTGTGCTCTAGAGAATTCAAACCTAGTGACCACCATATATGTGTCAAGGACCCCGTGTAAACACCGTATCACCAGGCCACAGATACGATTTTGCCTGGTTAAAATCTCCGTGTCTGATATAGCGGGTCTGTGATTCGTGACGGAAATCAATTTCAAGGTAATAATTACTTCATGGAAATGCAGCATCTCTCTAACAGTTCAACAATCTCTACGAAATCAGCATACTTCATCATCTGTGGCCAAGAAGACGTCTACGCAAAGCATAAACAGCTGGTGCATTGGCGCTCATTTCGAATTGAGCAGAAACGAGTGCATTGGGCTTGAGAAATACGATTTAACTATCCCACATCACCCAGGTATCGATAATATATCGGCCGACGCTATGAGTAGGTGTGTCTCCATCGATAAAAACTCCAAAATACAGGGCATAGATGCCATGTGTCAATACTTAGCTGGTCAGCTGCAAAGCAGAAAACTGGAAAATTGACCCTTCCAAGGGATCTAATCATGCAAATAGAAAGTCAAGTATTGGCAAAAAACACTGAGACAGCCAGGTTTCGGGTTCTTCGTCGAAATATTGCAATTAAATCTTTACTGGTTGGTCATGAAAACATATTCTCAGTCATTATTAATATTACGCTATACGACATAAATAGAAATCTCAGAAGATAGAATTGTGATCCCCATTTCGTTCAATTTTGAATATCCATTGTCTTCTACAAGTTTGCTAAATTTACCAGAGGTGCCTAGTTTTTATTCTTTAATTAAACCACAACGAATAAAGTTATAAAATAAATGTAAAAACCACCGCTGAAGTTATTTGGCGCACCACAAGTGCTTATTCTAGTCAAAGTTGCCAAATTCTTGTCAACGCAATACAAATAGTTGTGCAAGGATCACAATATGAATCATTAACGAAACGCTAAGCCTCCCCCTCAGACAAACACAACGGCTGAGTGAGCGCACCGTACGAAGAAAGAGGTTCTAAGTTGTTCGTTCCACGACATCACTCGTTTCTGGCAGGTAAAAACCATATTTATTTGATCAGGCTTTGCGATATACGGTAGTAACTGTTATAGACTGCTCCGGTAATTATGGTCAAGGAAATCTGTAAACGTCTGCCTGGCTAACTCATTCCCCGTGCGCCTCATTATTATTGTCAAAAATCAGAAATATGGAAGAGTCTAGAACGATAATCTATATCTGGTGCAGATCTTTGATTCAGAGCGTAACACTGCTTTAATCAATATAATTGGTGGGTCTCGAGCTGTGACGCTCGATCAATTAACCGAAATTCTGAGACCATATTCGGATGAGAATACGTGATTTCGGTGGCTTATCATGATGCAAATAATGCTCAACTAACACACTTCATGAAGGAATGGGCAAGTAGACAAAAACAACCTAGGCTAAGGTAGTTAATGAAGAATCTCAATGTTCAAAGTATTATAAAATGCAACAACCAGACGTCATGGAATAAAGGTTTTTATGATTACAATATTTAAAAATTTTACAAAAGGAGCATGTTATATCATTACAAACGCTAATTTACTAGTAAATAATTTATAAACAGTCACGCCGCATGAAATTTTCTGTTACATACCAACTTATATTTTTGGTCTGCCTTTTCGGCAGGTGTAGCCGATTTTGCATCGTTTTCGAAATAAATTTACAATTGCCACCGCAAATTTGTTATTATAGAACAGAAACACTATTCAAGCTTGGGAAGTGTTATTGAATTAGATGAACCAGATCGGATTTTAATGTATTTAAATTGCTATTATTAAATAAACAAATAATAAAGCAGAAAATACAATTCAACAAATGCAATGGTTTCGTTCTTATTGAGCATTCATAGAGTTCTAGCCAGATAAGAATAATAAAATGAATTTTTTGCTTCAAAGCCTAGCAGCAAATCCAATGCGCAAAACAAGCCACGCATCACATGAAGGTTTCAGATATATACCAAATTTGTTTTAGGTCAGCCTATTTGGCATCGTTTTCGTCACAATTTTCCAACTGGCCACTCCAAATCTGTCTTTATAGAACAGACACCATAACTCCAGGATAGGTTGCTAAATTCGGAAGCGAATCTAATCCTTTTCGAGACCTAGTCAATGAAATTCTGCTGAGTTCGCGATTAGAACGAAACCGGTCTACTTGCTGGACCGCATATACTACCCTACGCAATAAGTAGTTCATACTGACAACATAAATATAATCAAATCATGCCATAAATATTTAATGCAATAACTCTTCCAAAAGTGCCATCGTTCCTGTGCTATAACGACAGAAAGAGAGTGGCCGGTTGGCACTTTAGGACGCAAGCAATGCCAAGTAGCCTCTACTTGAAAGGAAAACTAATCAAATGCATGAGTTGGTATACAAATGAAAATTTCATGGTATGCACGGCAATTCTGAAAACTATCGGCTAACTTGATGAGTTTATTGTTCTTCTTATGTAATATTTTCGTTTTATAGTGATTATATATATATATATATATATATATATATATATATATTCTAATTACTACTAATTACAGAACAAGCAGCATTCGTAATCGTTTTTCAAACTCAAATAAAGCACTCTTCCAATGAAGGAAATTTTGTCTGTGCATTTTATTTAAATTTCACCGATGTACAAAAATGTCACTGTAAAATTTCTATCTTAGTGGTATATAGTGTACTGACTTTTCTTATGATGATATTTCATGGCGGATTTTCAGACAAATTTGAATGATGCTTCCGTATTCACAGCATAAATACATTCAATTGACAAGTTAAATTATTTTGGGTTTTTACATTCACAGAATTTATCCAATAAATCAATTTCACAAGTTGCTACTAACAGTAGCAATACATAATGCGTTTAAATAATTTTAATCGATGAACTAATTTAGCTGTGTGATAATTTTAGTGGTGTATGTTGATCATGTTTTAATACTTAGATGGAAAATTTAATCTAATAATTTTTTAGTAAACAAAATAAAATCCTAATACCTATCATAAATTATCCTTCATTTTATCTATTTTTCATAAATCTGGTTTGTAGGCTTTCAGTAAACACGCATGCGCTTTTTAACAATTGATACAACACAGCGAAAGCTACCGTCTGTCACACACCCGAAAATTGCAATTCATCAAGTAGACCGGATTTGTCCTTATTAGGCACCCATCAAGTATTCGTCAGAATCACCCCGACAGGAGATCTTTTCCTTCGGAGTCTTGTATTCATCCATGCAGAACACGGTCTCTTTTCGTTCCATTCAATAAAAGTGCTGGTCAGGAACTTATTGACATACCCACAGATATTGAATGAAGAGGTCACGAGGCTTCAAGATGGGACTACCCTCTTCCTTCATGAAAATAAATTTTTCTAAATTCTAGTATTCCAAGTTTATCTTCTCAGTTTAAGCACAATTTCCAACATAAGTTTTAGTAAAAAAACCGAGTAGACAAAATGCCATGCCGTTCATAATTGCACTTCTTCCTACTCCTTAAAGATACTCTAACCCCACAGTTACAACTTGGATACACTATTCACATATTCTATGGCCATGTTGCGCAATTATCTGTCTCAAAACTTAAACTAAACTTAAACTCACTTTCATTACAATACACTGGAAACGCGTCAAAAGTTTACTACTGAAAAATTCAATACAATTAGATCAATATTGATATAAACACCTGACCCATTAATTACTTACATATGTCAGTATAAACTAAGAATTGTATAGTGTAGAAAAGGCAATTCATCCAGTAGACCGGTATCGTCCTTATTGGGAACTCATCAAGTACTGGCCAGAATTTGCCGCGGACGGGATACGAACCTGGGCACATCTGCTTCGGAATCTGGTGCTCTAACCACTGAACTATCCAGCCGCACACTACACTACACACAATTTTCAGTTATATACTAACTAATGTAACTTGGTTAGTCAATTTTTTTCTTTAGGTGGAGCTCATATGGCATCCATTTAGACCCAAAGTTCCAACTAACCATGCCCAATCTGTCGTTACTGAACAGACACCACATTACATGGGGAAATGGTATTGAAATGAACATTTATATAATTAAAAGAACATTGCCTTTTTTTCCTTGATGAGTTCCCAATAAGGATGAAACCGGTCTACTGGATGAATTGCCTTTTTTTGTGCGGCAGGATAGCTCATTGGTTAGAGCACCAGATTCCGAAGCAGACGTGCCCAGGTTCGTATCCTGTCCGCGGCAAATTCTGGCCAGCACTTGATGAGTTCCCAATAAGGACGAAACCGGTCTACTGGATGAATTGCCTTTTCTACACTATACATTTCTTAGTTTATACTGACATATGTAAGTAATTAATGGGTCAGGTGTTTATATCAAGACCGCAACCTTGATTATAATAATTGTTATCACCACCCGCGCAACCAATGTTCGTTTAATTATATAAATTAGATCAATAACCATAAAACTAAAAGCAAAATCCAACATGATTAAACAGATGTCACTCTTACATATTACAACATTTATCGTCAAATAACGTAAGAACTGCGGAATCAGTTAATAAAAAAGGCTTCAAAACATTGTCTTATGTAAATAAACAACCAATTTGTGCACATCAATAGTATAAACAATCGCAGAATTCTTCATAAAATGAGTCAACTCTCTTTCTCGTTTTATATTACAGCAGCAGTAACTTATGCTTTTTATCAAAAATCAACAAACAAACAGGTCTTTTTGCGATAATAGTGCAGAACATGACACGTTAAATCCTGAGTATTTTCCCGTCTATCTCATTCAACTTTAAGAAGCATACAATTTTTACTAAAATAATAAAACGCTTTCGTTTTCGATCTAATCCTTCAAAAGCCGCATCAACATGACTAATTTTTGAAAAATTACTACACACCATGTTGTTAGTCATTAACTATTGGATAAAATTGATTAGAATATAAAGATGAATATTTCAGACATAGAATCCAACCAGAAATCCATATAAGTCAAATTATTGCACGAGCCAGGTCATTCCTTCCATCGGAAGATAATCTTCGGCAATTAATAGAATGATTCCTCAAACATCAGCGTCTTTACATAACCGTATTTGAGTTGTTTAAAGACGAGCATCAGCATAAATCAATAATAACTCCAGCTCAGCCTTCCATCCAATAATGCGGCTACGTTGACTGTGACAAGCTCAAAGATATAGCCGAGCATATAGAAGATATGGCCTCTCGCTCTTTTAGGTCCAGACAACGACGTCAGCAAAAAAATAACCAAAAGCCGTTGCAAAAGCTTCTGTGAATATGCTTATTCAGTTGTCATAAGCTAGATCCATTTTATTACATTTTCGTAAATAAATTCGAAGAATAATAACATTCCCAATTAATTAAAAGTTTTACAAATAAGGCTAGTACCTGAAGCACAAACATCTTCGGTATTCTCAGACTAACGCCATATAGCTTACTCTCCGACCGCTACGAGTTTATTAAACTAACATTTGCATAAGAAGACATTAAACAGATATCTATAAAAATAAAATCTTTCCAATCTAGATACCTCAAATTTTTTTATGTTCCCAGGCACAACTAAAATAATATAATATAAAAATGAACATCTTTCAATCAGTAATTGTGCATTATTTATTTTAATTTGAAGAAATATATTTAAAGCCGAAAAAATATATAACTTAGAGCAAACAGCATAAGTAACCTCATTCTAAGGCAACTAAAACAATCGAGACGAAATTTGAGCGTTTATAAGCTTATGCGCAAACTTTCATTAGATTTTCATTTACAAACTGGAACCAGAAGACTGCATAATAACGTTGTACAATTCACAAAAAAACTTCCTAAAATGCACATACCAAAATCTATCGTGCAGGTAAAACTTGAAACAGGCAAACTTACAAACCAATGGCTTATAATTAAACGAACATTGGTTGCGCGGGCGGTGATAACATTTATTATAGTCAAGGTTGCGAACTTAATAAAGTCACCAGACACATTAGGTACATACATTAGTCGGGATAAACTAAGAATTGTATAGTGTAGAAAAGGTAATTCATCCAGTAGACCGGTTTCGTCCTTATTGGGATCTCTTCACATAATGCCCAGAATTTGCCGATCACAGGGCTCGAACCTTGGCACATAGGCTTCATAATATGTTGCTCTAACCACGATGCCACTCCACCGCATATCACACACAATTTTCAGATATATAATAACCAATGTAACTCGGTTTGTCTTTAATTTTAGGTGAAGCTCATATGGCATCCATTTAGACCCAAAGTTCCAACTAACCATCCACAATCTTTCATTATTGAACAGACGCCACATTATATGACGAAGCGGTGTTGAAATGAACATTTATATGATTAAACGAACCTTGGTTATGCAGGTGGTGATAGCAGTTACTATAATCAAGGTTGCGATCTTGATATAAACACCTTACCCGTAAAGTACATACATTTGTCAATAAATACTAAGAATTGTAAAGTGTGAAAAAGGCAATTTATCTAGTAGACCGGTTTCCTCCTTATTGGGAACTTATCACGTAATGGCCAGAATTTGCCACATACAGGGCTCGAACATGGGCACGTCTACTTCGGAATCTAGTGCTCAAACCAATGAACAACTCTGTCGCACACTACACACAATTTTCATATATATACTAAATAATGTTTATTGGTTAGCTTTACGTTTGGATGGAGTCCTTTTAGACCCAAAATTACAACTAACCATCCAATATCTGTCATTATTCATTCACACGTACTGACGCGTTTCGTCTTTCCCTGATCATCCAACAAAAATCAAACCATGATGAATAAATATGGAAAGTAAAATTAGATATGTGTTTATCACCTCTAGAAGTCTGGTTAACTACAATGCGATTGGTGTTTAGTTCAACCATGCAATCTTGATTTTGAAGAATGTTTACCACCACCCGCGCAATCAATGATTGTTTAATTGTATTACCTATATATATCTGGTAAAAGCTGCAAAAATTAATATTCGTAACTGCATACAAATTGTGCTGCCGACATTTACAGTCAAGTATGATGTACGCGAGACCATATATACGCATTGCCGTTTGATCCTCGCTAGTCAGTTTGCCGTCGAAGGTCGAAACGCGTCAATGCCTATGATTGATGATAGTTTTACTGTTTTTCGACGACTGGTTAAATACAATGGGATTGGTGTTTACTTTAAGCTCGTAATTTTTAATTAATGAAATTAAACTTTGTCCTGAAAACCTTAGATAGATTTGCCAGTGTCATTCTCGCTCATGCCGTTGAAACGGACAAAACCTTTGCTATTGATTTTGTAATGTCCCTGTGATATTTATGGTCATCATATTTATTAAGGAAGAAATGCATAAAACGATCCGAGATAATATATAAATCAACTTTAAGTTGTTAACATACTGACCAGTTAACTATACTGAAAATTTTAGCGTATTTTCTTATTGTCAACACCATATGTTGTTTTCTAGTTTATGGTTTGATTAACTATTCCGGTATTCTACTTAAGAACGGCGCTCATTGTAGTAGGAAATCCCCAAAATAAACAACAGAAATTGACGCTGTACCTAGGAAAGAATTCATTTATTAGTTTATTTATATTCCGATTTATTCCTATCAATTTAAAATACAGCTGATGCATTTTTGGCTCAGGTGTATATGTTTGGTGTAAATTAAATTCGCATACGTAATAACCCCTCCCTGCATGCGTGGTGGTTATGAGATGATTTGTATATCCTAAGTTAAAGATATGCCTTTCAGATAAATGTATTTTATTAGCAGGTAATGCGAAAAAAACTGTGAAATTAGCGTTAACATTCGCTTGGCATAATGGTTAACATCAATTAAGTGAGATAAACTCACAAAAAAATAAACTTCGGCAGTTCACACACGGAAAACTTATTAATGCAATCAGCAGAATGAGTAGTTACGTAACTACATAGTTTATAAGCACTTTGTGAACTACTATTTACAAACTATTGAACGGAAATCAAGGATAATTATACTCTAAATAGCTATTATATGATTATGATGAAATTAAATTAAGAGACTAAGACTTATTAAGAGCAAAATGCAACAGATGAACCAATGGTAAGATCAAGAGAATAAATGCAAAAACCAACCAAATTAAAATTAATTAATGAAAAATGTAAATACCAAATAAAATAAAAAGAAGTATTAAATGACCGATAAGAAAGAGTTATAAATCAGAAACCATATTATGAACCCCATTAAAAATGCAGCACGATTGTAAGATGATGATGCCTTTTTGAAAGGCAAGATCTTCTTAGAATGTAATGAAAGAGCAGTTATGAACATACAACGTTGTAATTTGAAAGATTAAATGAGTAATAATATTGATATGTAAATTTATATGAATGTTACGTAAACCATTATTCTTAGATATTAAAAGAATTTAGCAAATAAAACTATAAATTAAGCATTAATTTGTTAGTCGCAAACTTTATGGCCTTTGTTAATCGGTTCTCCTAATACCATTACTGAATGGCCTTTTCTCCATGCTATTCCACTATATTCATTATTGCGATTATAGATATTACAACTGATATAGCATTAGTTATAATGTCTATATTTTATTTCAGTCAATTACTCAGGTATATAAATAGACGAAATTGTGCACTAGGGGTGGCACATCTTGTAACAAATTAGTTCAAGTAGGACCAAAAGGATAAATAAAAGTCAACAGGAACAAAAGGTATAATTTAATTTGATAGTAAGTTGGCTTGGAAGTCGCATGATCGAATAATTTATATGCGGTTAACTCCGCTACTGCTGTTACACACATTCGTATAGGTGATTGTACCGTTCTATTTTTAGCAACAGCCACTTTTGAGACCAAGAACGCACCAAGGGTCCTATCTAGGGTTGGCATAAATTCACCAGAAAGTCCTCGGAGAAGCGCACGTATTATGATGAAGCAGTCAACACAACGATGGAAGCAGCCTCCGAGCCATAGAATTGAACATAAATTAATAAGTATTTGTATTTGTTTTTTACTAAATCGATGCGATTTATACGAGCAAAATCCTACATATAATTTCTTAAAAATAAAACGTGTGTGAGGATAAAAAAATGGCTTCTGACAGATTGGAAAAATGTGTAATAGGATTAACTGCACAAATGACACACTTGTAATAAATTCCGAGGGAATCTGCGAAAACGACCCATAAAACATAGGTGAAGTCAACATTATCGTCCCACATGCCTTGACGAAATATATAGTAGGTATAGAGCGTAATACCGGCTGCTACTGTTGAGTCGCCAGTAAACAAGAAAAGAATGTGCACATGAGATATTACCTTTAGTTCAATCTGGATTTAGTTTATTCTTCTGCTCCTATTTTAATTAATTTCCTACTAGATGCGGTACCTAATACTCACTGGCATATATATATATATATATATATATATTACACCGCAACAAACAGTATGTAGATGTCATATAATTAAGCAGTCAGTGTTTGCGGGGGCCTTGATAAAATTTAAAAACCGGTCCTTTGGATGAACTGTCTTTTCCAAATTAAGCAATACTTAGTTTATACTGACCGATGTAGGTTTATGATGAGACAGGTGTTTATATCAAGATCGCAACCTTGATTTAAATATATGATTTAAAACATTTTATTTCCATTAACTTCTAAGCAGCTATAGTTTAATGTGTATTTATCTCATAATGTTTCAAATCATATTTTTTATGACTTCTATCAAATTTTTATTACTTTTTTTGGTTAATCATTAATTTGAAGTATTATCATATTCTCTATGCTTAGAAAAAAAAAATTTAAGCCACGTATTATTATAAAATTTATTATACAGAACAGATAATTGGTACAATATTAGAGGAGATTTCCTACGTACGTATCCTTTCTACGAATATTAATTTTGAAATTATCACTGTTTCTTATCGACTTAACATCTAGATTGGGAACACACCATTAATCTCTATTTCTAGCTTAAATTTAAAATCAGACATTCGATTCGCTAGTTCATGGATATTCTTTAATTCATCACCATCATCTTCCCATACATTAAATAGATCATATAAGTATCTAACATAGATTGACGCTTTTAAAAGTGGCCTTTATATGTATGCTGACTTTAAGCAGTGCATAACGATTACAATTACAATAACCAAGGTATAAACACCCGGCCCATTAAGTACATACATTTGTCAGTATAAACTAAGAATTGTATTGTGTAGAAATAGCAATTAATTCAGTAGACCGATTTTGTCTTTATTGGGAACTCATTACGTGCTGTCCAGAAATTGCCGCGGGCGGTATGAGTTACCAAAAAGGAAGAAACCGGTCTGCTGAATGAATTGCCTTGTCTACACTATACAATTCTTAGTTTATACTGACAAATGAATGTTCTTAATGGGCCAGGTGTTTACATCAAGAGCGTAAACTTGATTATTTTAATTGTTTTCATCATCCGCGCAAACAATGGTCGTTTAATTTTATAAAAGTGCATAAAGATATTAACCACCGCAAACTTTAGCAATTGTCCAAATGGAACACCACTAATCTGTATTCTAAATATAATTGAAGTCCATAACTACTTAAATAATGTCATCGTGGAGCTTATTATTATTATGTTTCCTCCCTCCAGTATTCCTGAATTTTCACTAAGAACCCTATTTAGGCAATACAACGCCCTTTCGGAGACTATATTGTCATACGCAGAAACCACACCTAAATATGCCATTTTATCAAACTCTTCAAAAAGAATTAGCAAATTTGTCAATAGAACGATATGTATTCATTGATATCTATGGCAAAATTTATAGATATACTTATATTATTAAAATTAAATTGATGGAGACTATGTTTCTGACATTTGACGTTAATACTTCGTGTATTCCCTGCTTTTTGAGCTTATAATAGACCATGAACACTCGGTAGGTTTGCAATATTTTTGTACGAGAGAATCGTTATGCACTGGGCCCAATCAAGTATTTCCGATCATTTTTAAAGAAATGAAGATTTTAACCTCGTTTTCTGAGTTATCCGCGATGTTTCCATTTATTTTTGGTCTGAATGTTATAGTTAATACATTGTTAGTTCAAATGTTCATTAAAACAAACTCTATTCATAATAGCTATGACTAAAGTCTTGTCAACTGTAAGACAAATTATATTACTTAAAATGAATAATTAGATCTAAAATAATGCATAAGCTTTCCATGTTGTGGTACTGGTTAAATAAAACGAGATGGGTGTTTGTATCAAGCTCGCGAACTGGATTTAAAGAATTGTTTATTAACTAACCTCTCGATTTCGTTACTTCTAATGTCATTATTTCCAACTCAAAATTCGTCTTGACTTTGATAGGAAGAAATTGTGTTATTTTAATCGCCTCGTCAGTTTTATCTTTTAAGGTTAATACTCCTAGTAATGTCGTACTAAGTCTACCGTTAAGCAATTCTAATAGATTAGCACAAAGATTTATCCTCGACAGAATTACAATCTTTCTTTTCATGGTTTTAACTATTTGTTATTTATTTTTTAGCCTCCATCTAATAATCCGAAGAATAAAAAAGTTATTTTCATGCCTGATTCTAATTTATTGCATTTAATTATTCCAAGCAGTATCAACAATATTTTCCATGCGTAAAACTTCTTTTTTGCACATTTAAAATTGAAATAACAAATAATTTATACTTATTTTATCCTTTATTATTATAAAATTCTTTTTTTCTAAACTGAATGTTAATGTTCTCATTAAGTTAAAAAATAACATTCATTCAAGAGATTTACTTGTATTGTTTAACTCCACAGGGGTCTTCATTCTAAGACATTTAGGTATTGCATTTTACTCAATACACGTGTTGAAAAATAAAGTACGTGCAAAGGTTCAGTAGTAAGTTGCGTAATTACAGACGTGCATTTACCATTCAATTTGACACCAGCGTATAAATGCCAGTAATTCCATTCTAGTTATCAACCATCTGGTCGATTGGCTTACGTACTGTGATCGATAAATTACGCATATATTTTCCTAAATACTACTTAAATACGGTAGTAACGTTTGTTTTCTTTAATTGCTGGTGCGTGATAGTGCGCTACTCTATACATTATGCGTGGTATTGCTGCATTGACTGGGCGTCATCAAGGCATGGTGGATCGAAATATGCACAAGCAAACGGCATTTGGGGTTTCCAACAAGAAAATGCGTTGACACGTTCAACGGTGCAAACAGATCAATAAGCAAATGTCGTAAGATATAGTTATAAATTGTCTGGGCCCGATTTATCCATTTCTCATTTCTCAAAAACGCCTAAATGATGGCAAATTTCACAGAGAAATCATATAAAAATCATGGCACAAATTTTTGTATATGTGTATGGAATTACTGGAGTAACAGGTGTTCAGAAATAGTTTTAATTCTCAATTTCGGTGTACTATAGCATACATTGAAATTCATCGTGTTGGTATCATGTACCGACTCGACGACCAAAGTGTTAGTACCATGTACCTTGTCATTACTATAATGTTGGTATCGTGTACTGACACAATAGCTATAGTGTTGGTATAATTTACAGTCTCGGTATATATATATTATATAGAGTGAGTTAGCACGTCACTATTGCAGGTTTCCACATTCTTCTACGAGTCTGTACCGTCCTTTATTCCCGCATTCCTCAGACAAATATATAGTGGTTAAAGGGCGCAATACCGGCTCCTACTGATGAGTCGCCAGTAAGCACGAAACGAATGTGCATGAGATTATACTTTCCGTTCATGCTGTCTTTGGTTTATCCTTCTGGTCATAATTGAACTAATTTGTTACTAGGTGCGCAACACCTAATACATACTTGCACATATATTAGTTCTTCGCAACAAACAGTATTTAACTGTTATACATTGAAACAATTATTGGTGCCTCTTATGCAAATGCGATGACATGCATAGAGCTGGATTTGTCGAGGAAAGGTTAATTATTCAGAAATGAGATGAAGATTTCTCTTGATAATGCGTCAGCAAAATAATATGAACTCATTACACCAGTAGATCGTGAGATGATTGACAAATAAAATTTCCTTATTCTGCGCAAATAATTATTAACATAAATAATATTCATATAGATGCTAAAATGACACTGCACTTCTTTAAATGAAGTTTGCGAGCTTGAAGTAAACACCAATTTCTGTGCTGTGCGACTGGTTAAATACAATGGGATTGGTGCTTACTTCAAGCTCGCAAACTGGATTTAAAAAATTGTTATAACTGCCCACGCAATCAATGATTGTTTAACTACACTTCTTGTTTCAATGACCACACGTAGAAACAATAAAACTAAAGGTAGAAAGAGCTACGCCTACATCTGCAATCACAGCCGTACAAATCGCGCATTTCACTACACGACATTTTGCACGAAAATGCGGGTTCTAGTCGGATTATTTATTCATTTTTTGTTGTGCAAAGAATACACATTTAACAATCATGCAAAATCAAAATCCCATGCGTTTTAAATAAAAAACGAAATATTTCATGTTCTTCCGAAGCGCGTACTGCGCAATTTAATTCGTGATTTATGCATACAATCCCACCGTGTAGACTCTTTTAGATTCCTCCCGCATTCCTACTCATTTATTTCGTTTAAATCGAAACACGAATTTTCATATTTTTCATGTTAAAAATTATGCATAAATGTCCTCACCAACCATATCAAAATTTGTTCAACAACCTTCCGTTTAATTATTTTGTGTTTAGTTTTATCGATTTAACGAAAAGCTCTTTGTAGAAATTTATTTTAAAAGCAAAACGTAACATCAGCTGAATGCTTTAAAGTAGGAATTTGTCAGGCATCTTAGCGATAGACTTTTGTTACCTCTATAGCATTCTGGTTAAGAAAGGAAGTCGTTTAATTGCCCCTTTGAAACTTAACAATATATTGGCTGCAGTTCATTACATAAATTAACTGAATGTATTAGAATTTTGTTGTGAAAATGGCAATTTTGTGGAATCCCAGTTAAATAGCCAAAAGTCATAACAAATACTGACTGCAACTGATTATACAATGCATGAGGAGTAACTTGAACCACTCAGACGCAATCTATGATTGTTTTATTGTACAAACTTGCAATTCAGTACCACGTCCCCATGTGGCGAGATTTGTGTTCTAAAATTACAGATTGGAGAAGACGGGTTTGAAGTTCAGTTCGAAAGAGATGCCACATAGGCTCTACCTGACGGAAAGGTTAACCAAAAATATTAGGTTAGTATATCATGGAAAAGTGTGTGTAATGTGCGGCAGGGCGGCGCATTGGATAGAGTCACAGTCTCCGATTGCAATTGTGCACCGGTTCCAGCTTCGCCCGCGGCAACATTCTAGACAGTACTCGAGGAGTTCCAAATAAGATCGAAAACGATCTACCGGAGAAATTGCCCGAGTTACCACAAACAATGCTTAGTTTATACTGAAAAGTGTATAAATATTGGTATTTGTTATTATATCAACCTTGCCAACTTGAGTTAATGAAATTGTTATCATCACCCACGCAATTAATGATTGTTTAATTGCATAAAGTAATTAACATGTTTCAATTAGTAAAAAAAAAACTGGTTCCTAAATGCAAGCAACGCCATAAAATGTGTAGAATTAATTGAAATGTCAAACACACGAGCCCTATTGACAGTTCTAGTTAAATTCGCAAACGTTTCGAATTAAGAAAAAAATTGATTAGGCGAACAATTTGAATTAAAAACTAACATTCTTCAAAGCATAATGTCCATGAACTGCGACTACGATAAAAAAACTGTATTGTAGACAAATTTGGACTTGCAACTTTTAACAATTGAAATAGGAGAACATTTTTGTGCTATGTTACTAGCTCACCTGGCTTTAAATGGAGCTAACTGCAACCTTCCGATAGTAATTTAGCATTTGGCAGGCAAAAATATTAGTTCTATCAGTATTGCGAGAATGATTACTAACGAGAAACATGTGTCACACATAGAAATTGGCGCAAAAAGCGAAAACTTCTAATGCTTCAAAACAAGTAATGGCAATTATGCGCACATAAAATGCTAATTAAAAATTTTTCCTCACATGGCAGACGGAATCTCTTCTTCCTCTTCTTCTTCTTCATCCTCATCATCGTCCTCATCTTCTTCGTCCCTACACTCATTTGTGGAGAGTTGCAATAGGTTGTCTTCACTTCTGGCTGAAGAAAGTGACTTTTTTGTCATCACCCTAAGACCTGTGCTGGCCGAGGCTGCCACCAGTTTTCTCACATCCCCTGGAGGATAGGAATTGGCCTCGGCACTCGTGCATGTCCAATTATGTTGAATGGGCGTAGCCACGTTAGTTGCTCCCAATGCTGAACCAGATGGAGTAGGATGGTTTTCGTTGTCCGAAATCACTGAATTAGCTACTGGAAAGGGTTTATCGGGCGTATGCGCCTTTGATGTAGAATTCAATCTATTGATTGAAGAAGCCATACGCAAAACCTAGAAGATAAGTTTTGCTTTCCGATTATGTATATATCTGTTTATCAGAGAATGATTGACTTCTATTTTGATCAGACGACGACTTTCCTTGCGTCGCTGAGTTGTGATTTGATGCAAAGTTCGTGCTAATCTGGTTGACTTAATGTGTAAATTTTCCTAGCACGGTTCGATGCACACTTTTGTCGTCACAGATTTTCATCACTCATAAAAGAAAACTACACAGAAACACAACTCAAGCTTAATAAATTAATTGCACGATTTGGTGGAAATTATCCAAATATATCTTGTAATTGAAAAACAGTTTGCAATCAAATTATGTTCACTGAATCACACACAGATGAAGATGATTAAGGCAAACCTGAAACCGGTTACCTTGTTGACAATTAAAGATAGGCTACACCTGTTCATCGTCAGAATTCCGAATGTATTTCGTCTAACAATAAAGAAGAAATTCACATTCCTCTTCGATTAAATGGAATGTCAGAATAGGCACAAGAAAGCAGACTTGCAATACATCTGCCGATGAGAAACGACGCTGGGCACAGTAATGAGAATTATTTGCTTACCTGGATTAGTCGTGTTTCAAGTCGGAGTTAGCAAGTAATCAGCACAGCCTGAACAACCGACAAAACAGATGTACTCTGAAGAAATTAAGAAAGCTAATTCTTTTTAATAGGACTGGCTCTATTATTAATTCACAATTCATAATCAGCCCACACACGAAGTTACACCCAAAAACCACTGAGGCAATGCATCTACTTTTTTTATACACACATATATGTCACGCAGTACTTATATATTCACGCACATAAATACACACGCACACACAGATTATACCGATATTTGTCAGTCGTCGTCATGCCTGATGCTTTATGGCAATGTAGGCATGCACATGCAGGAAAAGGATTAACACAAATAATACGCAGATTTCGAATTTACTCTAGTTAATTCAAACAGACGACAATAAGTACTTTAAAGATCAATGGAAACTAAATCTTATGTACACATTCACACGTATACTCATATGTTTACTTGTAAGTTCTATAGGATAAATTTTCACAGAGTTCACAGATCAGGTGTCATATTCATTTTGCTGAAAGATAATCCCACTCGTAGATGAATTGTGCGTATAGGCTGAAAAACAAAGAAATATCAACATGCATGTTTATTACAGGATTATGTAACAAAATTAAAAAAACAAAACTACATTTGAGCAGGTAGAAAAGGTCTTATAATTATGCTTAAGCCATAAAAATGAAATTATTTTAATACTTCCTTTAGTCAAGTTTGCCGACTTCAGACAGGCGTTAATCCAATTTAATTAAACCAGTCTCACAACATAGCAAACCTATCGCCAGTCGCACTTATTGACGCGTTTTGGCCTTCTTTGGTTATCAACAGAGCTTGACGAAATACTGACTAACGCGTATAAAGCCACAATGCAAACAAAAGTTAATGAAAATCGGGCATGCCAATTTCATCCCTAGTAGTCTCGTATAAAAATGTTTCAATACATTTTTTACATTTAATGCATACTAAATAATAGCGCTATGAAGGTTTTTCTAGTAACCAGTACTGTCAAATAGCCATAAGCCAATGGTACTCAGCCTGATAATCAATCTGCTTATACCCCCTAATTCAAAGGATAATAAACAACTGTTGCTATCCCAACATATTTTAAGGTTCGCCTCTGATCATAAGCATATTAATAGATATTGAAATCATATTCTTTTCACGACTCGAGCATAGTTTGTCTGTTCATGTATAAAGCTGTATGCCTAAGTTTATATAAGATTTAGGACGGTCTCTTACAATATCGTCGTATTATGTTAGATAATTAGCTTTCGACATGGATTAAATCAGTAAAAGTATAGCCTTAACTTTAAACTATTAAAATCGATTATGAAACAATTAAATTTTTAGTGAGCAAGTTAGGTATAAGTTCAAATTAACGAAATTTGTTAACTTTTTAATGCTTGTCGCATCTAAAGAAACTGATAATTGACATAAAATTGCAAAACAATATTGAATAATTTAAATCAGGCCGGTGGACTTGAAATAAAAACAACCCCCTATATTAACCAGTCGCACAACAATGGAACCAATATCAATTACAAGAACTGACGTATTTCGAAACTCATTGGTCGATATTAAAGCTCACAAGATGACCCATTAATGATATGCATACTGCAATACAAATATATAAAATTCATTGTATCCTTCCTATTTGCAAAAAAAGAAATTTTATCAGATACAAGAAACGTTTCTTTCTCATTATCTCCTCAAGTATCTACTAATGAACATATCTTTATATATAAATTGGAAAGCAAAACAAGATAGAAATATGTAAACATAGAGAGAGAGAGTGAAAAAACGGAAATCAATCAATTGCGTGCGTCACATCCAGTTCAAGCTCAATGCCCGAACATGCTTCTTCTGCTTGCATAAATCCGGCTGCAATCTGTTTATCCATAAGGCTTCATATGTGGCTAGCTCCCATTTGTTATTGCATTTAGTAATTATTTTGAATGCTACGTCTGGAGAACATACGTGCGATGTTTCGACGATGTGTTGCGCAATTGCACACGTGTATTCACCATTTGATTTAAAACAGGCGTTTAAGTTACAATGTTCTCTCATTCGAGTAATTAACCGTCTGGTCGATCGGCCTACGTAAGTTGATCGACAACTTGCGCATGTATATTGGTAAATAATATTTGATATCGACATTAACGGCTGTTTCCCTCTTTGTTGCTGGTAAAGGCAAGTGTGTTATCCTAAATAACAC